>PVKN010004332.1:0-33887 GCA_004027915.1 Capromys pilorides
AAGCAACAAAAACATCTGAGACTGGGATTTCTTTGCGCAACCTTTTAAATAATTTTCTTTAATAGATATGGGCTACTTGAATTATTTATTTTTTCTTGGGCAAGTCCAATAATTTGTTTTTCTGGAAATATTTTAATATATCCATTTCATCTAATTTGTTAAATTTGCATGAACATTTTAAGTGATGCCTGACTTGTCAGGAGAATGCGGAGCAACGTTACCTGCTACTCCTGGTTATAACATTTGGGGATCTTCTCCCTTTTAAAATTCGTCTGCTAGAAGTTTATCAATTTCACCATTGATCTCAAAGAACCATCTTTTGGTCTCCTGGGCTTTCTTTTCCTACTTCCATCAAGGTCTCTGTGCTCTTTTTATTCTAGTTTCTTCAAGAACCAACTGACGCCACTCATCTAACATATTTCCTTTTTTTTTGACTACAGATGTTCATTTGTATAGAGTACTATGTTCATGACACCCCACAAATTTTGATAAGCTGTATCTTCATTTCATGTAGCTTCAAATGCTTCCTGATATTTTTATTTCTTCAGTGCTCCATGCATTATTCCGATGTTTACAAATATTTAAAAATGTCAAATATATATTTATGATTATTTGTGATACTGATTTCTAATTCAACTCCACTGTAGGGAGACATTGTTATGATTTGTGTCTAGTTGTCCTCCCAAAACCTCATGTAGTTATGGGGTGTACTTCCAGAGGCTGTGATTAATTCATGATCCAGTGCTGGGATTAGGGGTGTGAGTGCTGCTGGGATTACGCATGTTAGTGCCACACCCACTGTGGGGCAGAGAGTCTGAATGCAACATATAGGAGAGAGGCTTGCTCTCTGCCTCTGCTAAAATTGCTGCTGCTACTCGTCTCCTTTGCTCTTGCTGTTTGTGTCCTGCTGCCATGAGCTGCTGCCCCCTGCCATGGGCCACTCTGCCTTGGAGCCAGCCAAGTGTGGACTGAAACGTCCACAAACTGTGAGCTAAACGAACCTTTCCTTCCTTAATTTTGGGTGTCAGGTATTTGTCCTGGCAACAAGAGAAAAGTAACTGAGATAGGAATGTAGTTTGTGTGATTTAAATCTTTTTATTTATGTATTGAGATTTAAATACTATAGACCAGAACTGTTCTATATGCATTTAAAAGGACCACATATTTTGATGTTGTTGGATAGAACATTTGTTCCCTAAATGTCAATTAACTCAAGTTGGTTGTAATATTATTTTATATTTTTACCAATTTTCTGTCTACTTGTACTATTAGCTATTGAGAGAAACATTGATATCTCTGATTGCAATTGTGGATTTGCTTATTTCTTCCTACAGCTTCAACTGTAATTGCTTATACATTTTGAACTCCATTATTTGGTGCCTAAATGTTACAAATTGTTATGTTATAATTAACTGACCTTTTATCATTTATTAAATTGTCTTTTTAACCATCCATAATAATATTCTTATAAATTCTACTTTGCTTAGCATTACTCATAACATAGCCATTCCAAATTTCTTTGGATTTATGTTAACACGATTCAGGCTCATTAGTGGCAAATTCCCTATTTGCAAATGCTGTGTATGGTTTAGATCTAAAAACTCCCCAAAATGCTATGCATTCCAAGGTGGGGCTTTTGGAGAGTGACTGCATTATGGGATGTGAAACTCAAGTGGATTAATCCCTGATGAGTGCATGGCTCACTGTGCTGTTAGGAGGCAGGTCTTGGTTGGAAGTGGGTCACTAGGGCGTCACCTAGAATGTGCATTCCTGCCCCAGTGCCTTGCTCCTCCATGCTTTCTGGCTGCTGTGGGGTGGACAGATCTCCTCTGCTATGTGCTTCTGCCATGCTGCCCCTGCCTTGGAGCCAGCTACCCATGGACTGACCCCGTGGTGAGCGGTGTGCATCAGCAGCCAGGAAGGCCTGCTCTTATCAGCTAGAGTTTGTTCAAGACTCCCAGACCCATGTCTGTGCTGCTGTGACAGTCATGCTCACACATGTCCAGAGCTTCCAACAATGTAAGCTGCCCGCAGTAAGGCACCCTGCCCGCTGAGGCCAACAAGGTGACGCTGCCTTTGGTCTCAGCTCTCAGAGCAGCCAGGAAGACACCAGGGGCTAGGGGAGCTGCTCTGGTTCTGGGGTCAGCTGGACCGGGCAGATTCCCAGCTCAGAACCTGATGGAGGACCACCTAGGCCACACATTGGCTCTGCTGAAGTTTGGTCTCTCTACAATAAAATAAACTGAACGAAGATAAGATCGGAATCTACGTGAAGTGTGTGCACACACAATCTCACCAGGAATGCTCACTCAACCTTCAAGGAACACAAGGTGGCGAATGACAAAAATACGCATTTCCTGTCTCTTCCTTTTACTTTTAACCTATTTGTGTTTTTGAAGTATTAAAATGTTTCTTGTTCACAGCGTATAACATTTGTTTATCTATTTACTTGCTTTTAAATATCTGGCCATCTATCTGTAACTCTATTTGGGGTTATTTAGACCCTTAAACTTAATACAATGATTTGTATGATGAGGTGAAACCTCTATCCTTCAGTGCATTATTTTCTCTTTCACCCATATGCCTAGGGCTCTCCTTCCTCTCTTTTTGTCCTCTATTTTGGATTGACTGAATTTTTACCCTTCCATTTGGTCTCCTCTGTTAGCTTATGTGGCATGGCTATTTCCAGTGCTGCTGTTCGTGCATCTCTTTATTGGCCTCCTTAGCAACAAGTCCATGGCATTCCACGCAGCATTAAGAGTGCTGTGGGGGTGTGGCAGCTCTCCAGGTCCCTCGCCCCAGCTCTGTGCTATGCCATGGTACATTTTACTCTCGTGCACGTCTTAGGTCCCAATCTGGATTGGTATGACTTTTGTTTAAATAGTTATTTCTTAATATTTTAATGATAAGGAAATGTCATGCATTTATTTATCAGTCACTATTTTTAGGGTTCTTTGTCTTTGCGTATGGATTTCTTTCCATCTGATGTCAGCTACCATCTTAGAGAAGTTTCTTATATGTCATAGTATGGTTCAGTTGATGATACAATCTTTTAGCGTTATTGTGTCTGAATAATTATTTTGTCTTTTTCTTGAAAGATATTTTTGTGTTTTCTTGGGTAGCACATATACTAACATTGGAATGATACACAGAAAGATATTTTTGCCAGCTATAGGTCCTAGATGGACAGACACATTTCTTCCAGCTAATTCTGAGTTTCTCTGCTTCCTTCTCCCCAGAAGTCTCCTGACAAGAAAAACAACATCACCCTTGTCTGTTTTTCACTTTACATCAACAGTTTTCCTCTGGCTGTTTTTAAGAATTTTTAATCACAGGTTTTGAACTACTGAATTTTGGCTTGTCTTAGTGTAACTGTCTCCACTCGCTTGTGAGTGTAATTTTCTTTATTCCTTTGCCTCATTTCGTGCCCCTTCTTTCTCCTTCACCTTGAAGACTCCAATTACACATATTTCAGGCTATTTAGAGTTTCCCATTGTTCACTGATGCTTGGTGCATTTTTAAAAAGTTCTCCATAATCTCTGCTTCAATTTTTGGAGGTTCTATTGCTATAGCTTCAAGTTCACTTGTCTGCTTTTCCTCAGCAGTGTCTCAGTGTCATTAATTCTATGCAGTATGCTCTTTAGCTCACACACTGCAGTTTTATTTCTCGAAGTTTGATCTGGATCTTTTCAGGATCTCTAATTTAACCTTATGAATACATATATTCCTTATTTAACAATTCACCTTGATGGTCTGATGCCTGGTGCCTTGGAAGTCACTGTTTATACACTGCCTGCTATTCAGCTCGTTCAGGCAGTAGGGTAAATGCTGTCACCTCATTTCAGCTTGGCCACAAGCTACTTTCCTGGGTGTGGTCTAACAGGATCTCATGGACCTGTGACCTGCCTCCCCAGGTCTCCTAGGCTTCACCCCACCTCCAAGTGCACCTGGCCTGTGTGTGCTGAGGGCTGGACTTGCCTTGGTCCTGCCCAGAGCTACTTGTGCCCCACTCATCACCTGCAGGAATTTCATCCCCTCCTTGCACAGCTCCTTCCACATCTATTTCAATCCCATCAAACCCAGAAAGACTCCAACATGGAAACGGTGATTCTCCTCCTCAGCCTGCTGGTTGCTCTGCCCCTTACGCTGCCTAGATGGTCCTGTTTCCCCCAGGATTCCAGGCATCATTGTCTCCTGCTAAACACTCCCCCAACACATTCCCACCTCATCCAGCTCCCTCCAGGATCTGAATGGATCCCTGTATTTGCTGAAAACCTGGCAATGGCTCCACTCCAGTGCTTTGCACATGGCAGTAGGAATTTGTGTCCTGTCCTTTAACAAGGGGAGAAGTGTGCTCTGTCTGGTTCACTGCACTTCCAGGTCTTCACAGAGCACCTTGCTCGTATTCAGCTTCTTTGGTGCTTTTTTGTTGACAAATAAATGGCCATGTGAGGCTCTTGTCTCTGCCGAGTGCTGATGGGTGTCATTACAGAGCACAGAGTATGCTGCCCTTGGAAAAGGAGCAGCGTTAGTCAGGCAGAACAAATCATATCGGATGCTGTGGGCAATGCAATTAAGCCTTTGTCAAAGTGCCTGCTTTGGGCATGAGACGAGATCACTATTGAAATGCCTGCCAGCTGTGGGGCTGGGGCCCACTGAAATGGTCAATTACTACAGGGAACAATCCATTACTTGTCCTGTCAACAATGTTTTTCCACTCCCTAAACGTAGAATGAAGTGGGAAATGCTGTGGGAACTCAGGGTGTTTTAATTTACTGACATGTCTCAGTGGGAGCCATTCTGTAACCTGGCTGTGACAGCAATGTGGCTGGATGCAGGAGGGGACTATTTAACCATCCTGTACCTCACTCTCCCAGTGTAAAATTAACCAATGGAAGGGAATACTGGCCATGCCACTATGGTTACTATGGTAACAGACCAGGGACACCACACAATGTGGTGCTGCACCAACCCTGCCAATTTCTTGGGCTCCTGCTTGCTCATGCATAAAGGGAGAAATGTCTGGGAGGGCTCGGTTTTCTTCCTCAACTGAGAAATTTTCTAGCTGGCTTGGCATGATGAGGCCACAAAGCTGGCTGAAGGGATGCGGCCAGCCTGCACACTCCCTGGGAGGAGCTGCACTGCTACCTGGCCAGGGCCCAGGGCCTGAACACACATAGTGCATTTGGTAGACAGGCAAGGCTCGCCTCCAGGAGGACCCTGTCCTGGGCCCTGCCTGATGTGTACTGAGCTTCTGACTAGTGCAGATGCTAAGCTGAGGACTGTGGGCCACAGGCTTAAGCCACAAGGCCACAAGCCTTGAGAAGTACATAGGAACCCTGAGATCAATGCAAAGCAGCAATGCATTAGGGTTGAGGCTGGGGTCCAGAGCCTGGGATCAGATGACACGTCTGCAGAAAGCATAACAGCACAGGTGGCGCACATGGCTGATTTAAAAAGAAAAGATGTGCATGCAAGATTAGTGCCCACCCGCAGGATCCCTGGTTGGCAGGGCTAGTGTTGGGGTGCTAGAGCAGACGCCTATAAGGCATCCTCAGTGGCAGCTGGGCACCAGCTGGGGTCTACCCTGATCAAAGGTGGGTGTCAGACACCAGGCACCTGGCTCCACTTTGCCTCCCCTGAGAAGACTGTTTTCACAACTTTCTCACATAGAAAGTCACCTCCTTCCTCACCCACAGAGCAGCCAGCAGCATGCCCTCCCCCATGTGAGACCTGGGTCCTAATGTGTGAGGTGCAGCTGGCTCAGTGAGGATATCCCCCACCACCTGAGCCCACTGACCAGCATCCCTGGTGCCTCTCCGGCCCTGTGCCTGAGCCCAGCTGCCACCTTCCCACCAGCAGTTTCCTCCAGTGCTTGCCAGGCTGCATGCCATCATCCCTCTCCAATTAACCCATCCCAGTACTGGACTCTGACTTGGTGCCCAGGCTCCATGCCCACCTCTGCACCGTGCACCTCTGCACTGCCTGCCTCAGTCAGAACCACTGATCCTGAGCTGCTTAGTGTCCTGTCCTGCTGCCCCTTATAAGCTTGGCCCTGCTCCTTCAGCCCTCTCCAGCTGCCCCTGCCACCACCCGGCTGCCAGCCAGTGGTCTTTGAACCTTTGGTAATGATCTGCAACCATTTCTCTCCTTCTTACCCCTCATGCACTGCATGCTTTTCTCCACTGGCTGAGCACCTAGGACATACTGGATATATAGCACTGACAGGATCAGGAACCTTCCACAGCCCACCCAGGATAGCAGTGCCAATGTACACTCCATTCACCAAGGGGGAGCCTTTGAGTCCAGGTCTTCATATGTCTAGTGCACGACAGGCTCCTGTGTTTTGTCACCTAGGACACAGTAAATCTGTATATTGGGCAGGAGCACAATTGGAAGAAGATCCTGTGATGAAATCTCTGTGGACTGGGCCTCTCATCCTTACTGGGTGGCTAGACTCCCGGGACTAAAGCATGCCGAGTGGCAGGTGAAGAGGGCCTGGTGCCTGTAGTTGTGCAAAGCCCCCTGTCCCCCACTCCTGCCCTCCTGACTGTCCTTCCTCCACCTGAAACACACCTCTTACTGCTCCCTGCCGAAGCATCACTTTGGGGCACACTCTGGGGAAGACCTCTTTCCCCCAGGTTCCCCTACACCATCCCTCCTTCCATACCCAGTGCTTCTGCTGGACCAGCATGAGCCTGGAGTGGGGTGACATCAGCCTATCCAGTTTGAGAGTCCTCATGGATGCACATCATTTTGGGTTTCCTGTGGACCTTCCTAGTTCTTCCTGGCCCACAGAAGAGGGGTGTTCACTTGTAAAAATGCCCACAGTGGTGGGCATGTGGACAATGAGCCTCCATAAATGGAGCCCTCGCCCATCCCTTGCCCTATCACTGGTACTAACACAGCCTCCGTTGCATCTATGGCATCTTGACTATTCACACCTGAGAAGCCTCTTTCTGGGCATAGACAATGGGTCACTTTCTGTATTTTATGGTTCCAGAGGACTTATGTTCCATTTGCCCTTTCACCCCCACTTGGAAGTTTCTGAGAGGCTTGGGATGGATGGGAAAGGACACTCTGGACCACACCCTGATCTAGGTAGCTTCCGCTATGCTTGGAAGGTGATGTGGCAGGTGCTCTGGAGTGGCTGCTCCCAGCCTCAGCGGGGCTCATCAGCTCAGTGCTCAGCCTCCAAGTAGGACGCGGTTACCCACTTGATGCCTTACAGCCCTCCTCTGATGTCCTCTCACAGCATCCTGGGGCCAAACCGGCTTTTCCTCAAGTCTGCCCTGCCTGCGGGTTGATAATGTTGCTGTACATGAGCATCTTCCTTCCAGGTGCAGGAGCTCCAGAAAGGACCCTGACCTGTGCTGAGCATCTTCTTAGATGCTGCCTTGTGGGACCCTGAAATGCCCCCAAGTGAGGACCTCCATGCAGCCCGGTTGCCTTCTCTGGACATGCAGGGTGCCATGCTATTCTTACTAGCCCTTAAGGTCCCTCTGTCCCCCACCAGTAAAATCTGTGAATCCCCTAGCTCATTTCTGCTGCCAGGACAGAGAGACATAGTGCGTGTGCTTCCCAGAGAGCAGCAGGTTAAGATTACGAGGGGCAGAATCGACCTGTCCCATGGTGGCTCGCTCAGCACCTGGATCAAAACATGTCTTATGACATGTGTCCCTCACATTAGTGTCCCAGTCCCGAGGCCCAGCATCCACATCCATACCTGTAGAGTGGGCTCCCCGCATCTGGCCAATGGTTGGCTGGGTTGCATGGCGGGGACAGCTGCCTGCCGTAGGGGAACCAGCCGGAAGTGGGGCTTGGGCCTGTGGTGTGGTGAGGGGCAGGGCCGGCCTGCTCAGGCTGCCACCTCCAGGGTGCATAGTAGTGGCCATGCCTTTGGCCAGAGGAGACCCTCCAAGCACACTATTCCGGGGTGGCCCAGCTGCTCCTCCAGGAGCCCTGAGGAAGCAAGTAGAGTATTGTCAGGGGATCTCCATTTGAATCAGGGTCACTGTCACTTATGGGCCCCGAGAGATGGAGGGGAAAGGCCCAGAAAAATCTTAACCAACACCTAACAGCATTGCAGGTGAGCAGAATGCATGCTTTATAAACCTAGGCTGCATCCTCAGGAAATAGCCAGGAAGCCCCAAGAGGCCAGGCAATCCCACTCAATGTCTAGTACCAGAGCACAGCCTCCAGCAACAGCTCTTGCAATAGATGGTCCATCATGACCCGTGGGGGGTAAGGATGGGTAACAGGCAGCACAGCTGCCTCCTGAGGGTACCAGGCAACTTGCAGTTGGACACCAGAAAGAAGTGCTTTTCGCCCCAAAGCTTCCAGGTGAGGCCACTGTCCACAGCCGCTGTGGGGGCCTTTCTGACTCCTGTATACATCCACATTTGGCCACAGTTGGCCCCTGGGACAGGGGGCAGGGCAGAGTCTAGGGGCTCGAAGCAATGGGCACTGGGATACCTTTCTTTTTCTGGGCTGGAACCTTCTGTTCTGGTCCCTCCAGGACATCTTTCTCACAGACACTGAAGGGGCTCAGGAGGAGACAGGCTCTGGCCTTCCCCACCTTCCACTGGCACCATGAGACCAGGATCCACCTGGGAGGGGCCTAGAGGACTTAGGGTGGTTTTGCCCACAGTTGTGGGGGAAGAGTCACCCTAGGGCCTGGGACCAGCAATGTCCCCCTGCAGCTCGGGGCTGGCCAACAGTATCCTCTAGCCTGTAAGGAAGGCCCTGGAAGTATGGAAGGAGATCCCTTGGGATGACTCGAGTTACACTCACAGATTTCCTTTATTTATTCACCTGGCATTTACTGTGCACCTGGTACATGCATACAGCACACAAGTAACCCAGGGGCAACGCTGCATGGAGAGGAACCATGAGCTGTGTCGACAACAGCCTGCTGGAGAACTACAGAATGGGTGGGGCCCTAGGGCAGGCTTCCCCCCACAGTGCCCTAGACAGCTCCCAGGCCAAGGGAAATAGAGGGGCTTCTTGGACTTCTCAGTGAGGCAGAGAGAGCCTTTGAGCAGAACTTCTCCCACAAAGCCTCCCTTGTTCCTACAAACCCAGCACCCTGCAGGAGGCACCAACAACGAATGAATCTCATAATCTACCCTGGGGTCCTAACCTAACCCACCTCTGCACCTTCTGAAACCACCATGATAGCAAGAACCCATCTGCAGTCCTGTAGAGCCCAGCATCACTGAATACCTCACAGTCTTCCTTCCAGGACAAATGAGCCCCAGGCTGGGTCCTCAGGCCACCAGCATGCCCACAGTGGGGACACATATAAGCATATGGGCTGCATAATCCACTATTTGCCCTGCATATGTTGTGCAGGTGAACACACAAGCACACATACACACTCGTAGCCTGGCTCTCTGGTGATCTCCCATCCCACCAAGTCTGGCTCCTTGTTGGCCAGTGTCCTGCAGGGAGTCAGCAGATCTTGCTCAAGGGGAGCCTACTGCAGGGAGGGTTTGTTGGCTGCGCCCAGCCCAGCCCAGCCCAGCCCAGCCCAGCCCAGCCCAGCCCAGCCCAGCCCAGCCCAGCAGGGCCTCCTGCCATTTCCAAAGCACCAAGGGACAGGCAGCAACCTTCACCTGGAGACAGGGGTCACGTAGTTGCCGGGGAACACCCCAGAGAGCCCAGTGCGCAGCGAGGCGCCCTTGAACCAGCCGTCCTGGCACTTCTCCAGCACTCGGTACATCTCGCCCTTGCGCAGCTCCAGCTCATCGCTCTTCTGAGGCTTATAGGCGTAGAGGGCCAGATACCTGAAGCGGGGGGAGGGGCAAGACAAAGGCCCAGTCAGCAGGCACCGCCCGAGGCATGCAGCTGCAGGGCCGGCGCAGGGCACACAGGTTGTTCTTGGACATTAGAGTCAGAGGCTCTCCTCCTGTTCTCGAATAGGAGCCTCAGCAGAAGGGGGGCTGTGGCGTGGGCAGTGTGCTGTGGCTCCAAGGCCCGGGGTGGATCTGGAGCACTATCTTTGCACTTCACAATGTTTCTGCTTGCTTCATGTTGTCTAGAATCCAATGCTCTGAGCAGGCGTAACTCTTAGAGAGGAATGAGTGTGAGGCCAGCACTCTGGGCCACGCCTGCCTCCCTCTACATGATCTGGCCTGGTCCACATGCTTGCGCATCTGGGAGGGTACAGGGACCTTTTCACCAAACAGTGACCTCTATCAGGGACACTTGGTGCACATTTCCTGGCCATATCTGGACCATGACTTTTGCTTTTCTTTTAGGCTGACTTAGTGGAGCAGCTCTGGCTGGGGGTTTGTTTAGCCACAGCCGTAGGGGGAAACCACTCTGGGAACACCCTGAGGTTGTGGTGAGGATACATAAACTTGTAGAAGTCAGGGACGCCTGTTGGTGGGGTCTTAGCCGTGCAAGAGGTAAGAGACGAATTCCAGGAGAGGGTTCTCTAGGATCTGGTGCCTGGACTGGCTACTTGATGGACAAGATGAACCCCACCTTGGGCCTGTAGGCTTCAGGCTCCTGCAGGACAGGGTTCTGGGGTGCAGAGGCCCAAGGATTGCATAGCATCCCAACTCTAGGAGGAACTTTGTTAGGAGGCAGAAACAGAAATGGGGCCCATGATACGTGTTTTGAAACTATCTTATTGTTATTTCTTATTAAAAATAAAATTAAAATTAAAAAAAAAAAGAAAAGAAATGGGGCCCAGCTCCCTAAGGTCAAAACTCAAGGAAGAGGAATATCTTAAAGATAAGTTGTGTTTTGTGATGCTGGGCATCAAATATAGGGCCTCACACTTGGCTCTATTACTGAACCACACTCCTGTCCTGAGGAATAGTCCAGAACAGAATGAGAATCCTGCTGATGCTAAAGACTCATTGGCACTAAATGCAATTTGCCACCTCCCCCCCCTTTTTTTGCATTTAGTACAGGGTCTACAGGGTCTCACTGTGTAGATCGGACTCAGTGATCCGCCTGTGTTCAGCCTCCCAAGTGCTAGGATTACAGGTGTGCGCCACCAGGCCCAGTCTCAATCACTCTCTTAGCGTGCCCCAGGGATGGGGCTGGCATGGCACACTGAGGATTCAGCCACTGTGTTTGCCTAAGCAGGTCCTTTAGTCTGCTTAGCTATCAGGCCAGCCCTTTGCCACCCATTTTGAACACCCCAGTCCTGCAGACATGAGACCCTCTGGTACCACATGGTAAGGGTATGTGTAGCCTATGTTCTTGGCATCCCTTAAGGACATCGTGCCCTGTCCTTCCCTGTGGAGAAAGGAGCAGTTGGAGCCTGGCAGGACAAACAAAGCCATCAGGGAGCCATGGGCCTGCTGATTCGTGGTGTCCCCAGCCTAGATAAAATATATCCAGCATGTAATGATGGCAGCCAAGGGCACTGGGAGAGGACAGTGGGTGAAGATGGTGTCCCTTCTGGGCCGTGTGCCATGTGGGTCCATGGCACTGGACTGGGAGTAAGGAGGGGAGGAGGCAGTGATAGATGCATGGAGGGAGACGGAGGTGATGGAAACGACATCCGCCGGTGCTGCCAGCACCCTCGGGAAAGTGGCCATGAGGTTTGCAGGGCCTACTTGTGGCTCTGCACTAACATGCCTTGTTCTGCTTGAGGGACTCTGCTGGAGTCACACAGGCTGTCAGTGTCCTGGGATTCCTCTGTTCAACCACAGTGGAATGTCCAGAGTCTGGGTGCAGCGTCCACCTCCCCTGTGCCAGCACATACGGGGCTGGGGTAGGAACACTGCCAGGTGCCTCACTGGGGGATGGCTGGCCTGCTCAGCAGCTGGGACCCATGGGCTGGCCCAAATCTCAGCCCTGCATTGTCCTCCCCGAGAGAGGCCACCAGGGCCGCTCTCTCTGCCCTGCAGTGACCCATCTGGCCTTGTTCCTCTGGAGCCTACCCACGAGCAGCTGCTCCTTTGGCCCAGATTCTGAGTGGTTCTGCTCTTCTGTACACTCAGCTCGTGGCTGGGGCTCCCCCGTGCACCACACAGCCCACTGTCTCCACCTGGCATTTGTACCTCAGCCCCTCCGCATGCACGCACTGCAAGGCTGGCTCAGGGCTGCCTGCTCACCCTAGGCACAGGTAGATTCTCAAGAAATCTGAGGCATGTTAGTTCAGAGCCACGAGTGGGTCTCCGCAAAGCTCACCATGCCCACCAGGCTCCGTGGGTGCTAGCAGGGTCTCCACTCAGCTGGGAATCTGCCCTGAGTAGAACAGCAAGCGGGGGTGCTGGTGACAAATGCCTGTGGCCGTCAGAATCTACTGACAGAGCCTGTGGCCTGGGGAGGAGCCCATGCCCTTCACTCACTCTTATAGGATCCCTGTTCATTTACTGGACAAGGACTTTGTGTTTTTGTCCTCCCCATCAAATTAAAGATACAGGCCTCAAGTCACTTGGAGACCTTCAGGTCAGAAAAATATTCTGTCAAATAAGCAGGAACTTGGTTCCTAATAACACAAGCAGGAAAGTGGGGAGTAAAGAGGGGACTGGCTGAGCATGCTGCCTTAGAGCCAACTGATCCACGGTCTAGGGCGGCCCATGGGTGCAGACACCAGTGCTGCGCCGCACACCACTTCCCGAGGCCCAGTCTGTGAGAGCTGTCCTTCAAGTTTGCAGAAGGACTCCTCAGGTTTTGAGCCAGTCAGCCTCCTCAGTAGGATGCCCAGCTCCTCGGCAGCAGGAAGCCTGCAGAGTTCTGTTTATCAGCTGCTCTGTGCTGCTGCAGACAGCCCTCAGGTGCTGGCGTTCTGAGCTGGGTTTACCCGTGTTCTGAACAAATCTGAGTCCACCACAGGGCTGCCAAGAGACAGGGGAGGGGAGGTCAGGGCACCCATTGCCACTTGCAAACACAAGACCCCACCTGTATGGCGCAAGAATGCCACAGTTCCATGGCTAGGGAAGCTGAGGCTGGGAGACTAGGAATCCGCCTGTGCTCCCGCAGATCTGGAGGGGAATCAAGTCTGGGTCTGGGAAGCCATCAGTGTGACCCAGGGACACAGCTGGATGTGGGCAGTGTGGGTCTCACACAGGCGGCTGCATGGTCTACAAAGGGACTGACAGCTTGGCCATCTCATCTTCACTGTAAATGTACTCTCTCCTCTGTCCAGGTAGGGTCTGGCCTCTGGAGGTATGCTGCTGGGGACCTCAGACGTAAAAACCTCTTTTACCCAAACCCACTTCCTCCACACCTCTCTTCCTCTCCCTCCTACTTCTTTCTCATCCTACTCCACCGCCTTTTCCTCTCTTCCTACCACTCTTTCTCAGCCTTCTCTTCCTCCCCTCCTCTGCCTTGTTCCTCCTATGGTTCCTCAGGAGTGACCCCAATGTGAGGGAGGCTGTCGGAGGCTCTGCTGTGCAAACAGTGGAGCACCCAGCATGAGGCTCTGGTAGACTGGAGCACCGGCAGGGGTGGTGCAGCCTATCTGCGCTTCTCCTCAGTCACTCAAGGGTATGTGTCTGTGGACAGCACTGGAAGAACCACCTGTGTGCAGGGAATCACATGACCTCTCCACCTGCCTCTGAATCCTGGCAGGCCTTGTCGCCTGGCACTTCCCAGCTCCAGTGACAGCCATAGTGGCTTGTGTGGATGGCCCTCTCCATGGCCTGCTCCATGGGTCCCTAGGAGGTCTGTAGTCTGCGTCTCAGGGCTTGGGGCACAGGTCACAGGGCCAGCATGGGCCAGGCCAGATGTGTGGGCTGCACATCCTCACGGCAGCCTCCATAGGTGCTTAATGTAGTACCTGACGTACAGCAGGCAGATAGCGAGGCAGGCTCAGGGGCTCCATGAGGCCTACCACTGGCCCCCCTAAACCCATGTGCACCTGAGCTGCATGAGCCCAGCCATTCTGCTCCTCTGTCTAAACTGCCTTGCTCTTCAAGGGCTATAGCAGTTGCACTCCGGCACCTGTCCCAGCTCTTATCTCTTCCAGTGTGGAGGGTTTTGTCCTGTCCCTCCTGCAGAGACAGCTGTTTCCACTCTGTTCCAGACAGGGACCCTGGGGACCCTTGTTCCAAGCTCTGCTGTTTGTTTTAGAGATGGTTCCCAACGGCTGGGGCAGCAAGAGCGGGACAGAACCCTGGGGGGTCTGCCCCCATACAGGTGACAGATGGCAAGAAAGCCAGTCTAGATCTGCAGAGTCACTGCTGGTTCCACAGCCAAGCTCAGTGCTGCAAAGCGATTGAGTGATAGGCTTGGGCACATGGCTGCCACTGCATCTGCCTGAGGGCAGAGCCCGCCTGAGCTGGCAGTGCTCTTCTAAGCTCCAGCTCCTGCACACAGCTGCACCACAGGGGCTCTGCGAGGCACTTCTCAGTGTTGCAGAGTCCAGGGCAGGGAGGCAGCTTGGGGGCTCACATCTCCCCGTGAAGAATGCCTGGCCTACAGACCTGTGGGCTGTAGCACTGGGGCCTTCCATTCTTTGCCTGCTCTACGGGTTCCTGGAAGGTCTGCGGTCTGTGTCTCAGGCCCAGGGACACTGTAGCAGTCCTTGTCATCCTTAGAAGAAGGTTCTCTGACTCATGAGTGACATTCCTTTTTACTCAGATGCAATCTCAAGCTAAATGGCAGCTGTGCTTGGAGGTGAGAGTTGCAGTGACCTTGCCTTGAGGCTGCAGAAGAGCCTGGGGGACCAAGAGGTCACTCCCACCCTTCCCAACGTCAAGAGCCATCCAAGACATGGAAGTATGTCCATGTGTCCCAGCTTCTGAGGAGTGAAGGACACTCTTGGAGCTGACATGGACATGTAGGGGTCGAGGAGTCCATGTGCATCATGCAGGACCAGGAAGAAGTCTTGTCACTCGGCCTGTGTGCTGCTCTCCTGAGGGGAAGTAGATGGGGGCTACTGTAGGCAACATGGGTGTCCTCCTTGGGATGCTGTCCTGGGTGCATTTTCCCTATGTGTCTCTAGCCCCTGGCTGCAGTAAGGCTGCAGGAGTGGGTCCAGGAGGAGGTCCAAACACCACAGGCACTGCAGATGCCATGACTTGCAGGTGTGGGGCCCCTCACACAGATGGGTGCAAGCTTTAAGCCCTCTCCAGTTGGCTGGTGACACTGCGCACATACTGCTTCATGTATGCATGAACTTGGGGCAGAAGTTCAAATTGTGCTGCTGCAGATGTTTGGATTTTTCTGTTCTGGGGATGTGAGGCAAGGCTCAGCATAGCACTACTCCCACTGCGTGGCTGGTGCCTAAAGGCTGAACCCACGGGGGCCTTCCCCTGCCCAGTGCTGGTGAAAACTCAAGTTTAACCTGAAGTCATCTGGAGCGCAGCTTCCTGACCCATGCTCCTCTTGGGAGCCAGGTTGGGGAATCTCAACTTTCTTTCATGGAGTTGGTGGACACACAGGTTATGCAGGCAAAGGGAGGTGCTCAGAGCTCCCCTCCCCCACATGAGGCTGATGCACAGGCAGTTCAGGAGTCTGTTGAGGGTGTCCTCATGGCAGTGCCCTCGGAAATCTTGGAGACATGGTGTGTTGCTTTCTCAGGAGCATTTTTCCCCTAACATGAATTCCACTCTGCAGGCACGCAGGTTCTCAGTGTCTAGTGCATCCTGGCTAGTGGAGTTTTCTGTCCCCACCCTTCTGTCTGGCTACGTGAAAGCTCTACCTTGAGTTGCCCATTCACCCACTAAACTACTCATTGCTGACACAGAGGAAGAGGTGGCCTAATTCTTTAGGACACTACAGAAGTGGAGGCTTTTTAAACAGTATTATCTCTTACGCTTACATCTTTTTTTGCGGGGGGGCACCAGGAATTGAACTCAGGACGTTGTATTTCCTAGGCTTACACTGTGCCACTGAACTATCTCCTGGCCTATATGTGTCTGTTAAGGCCTGTAATTTAATAGCGATTTTTAAAATAAGGTAAGTACCTCCCTTGTACAAGTGACCTGAGGAGCCCTCAGGCAGCAGACTGTTCAGTGGTACCGGTTGTAGCCTCCAGCTCTTGGACTCTGGCTGTCCGGCCACCAAAGACCCAGATTCCAAGGCCTGCTCTGATTGCAGTGGGTGCCATCCCTACAGTATCAATCCCAGGTACTGTGACTTTACACACCCTGCCACGTCTGTGCTTTATCCTCTGGAAAGCCTTATAGGTGCACACAAATGCACTAACCAACCAGTCACCCCCTGGACACCCCAGACACAGCCACATGTGCACTGCTTTGTGTGCATGGAAGGCTCGAGGGAGGATCCGGCAGGTGGGAGGGGACGCTCACACATTCAGCGGCAGCGGGACTTTGGGAGACATGCCCTGCTCTCCAGCCACTCCAGAGGCTCGGGGGACAGCTGCAGGGACAGGTCCAGCCAAAGAGGGGTCCTGGAAACAGAAAAGAGACAGGAGTAAGGAGGGAGACAGGGCAGGCTGGCTACAGAGGGCACCATATCTCTCCTGAGGTGTTAACAACATGGTCTCAGCCCACTGGAGAAGCTGATGGGCAGGACACCAGCCACCAAGGAGCACTCATGTGGCCTTTCTGAGCACCACACAGTCCCCAGGGAGAAGGCCTGGGTGAGTCTCAGACTCAAAGTCTTTCACATGACAGAATACAGCTTATTTAAAATCAACACTCTCAGGAGCTTCCAGTGACGTGACAGTAGGGGCTGGTGGCTGGCTGCAGGTGGCAGAGTTCACAGAGAAGCACATCCTCCAGACCAGCAGATAGGAGGGGTCACATCTGCACACGGGACACATGCAACCCTGATGCATGTCCAGGCATGTGCTCACAGGTCAGGTGGACCAAGCCTGGAGACAAGAGTTATGGGCAAGGACACTGCTGATGGGGCCAGTGCTGGCCCCTGCCCCTTTGCTGTCCACCTCTGCAGCTGTCCTGTCCTGTGAGAAGTGCTGGGATATGGAGGGCTAAACCGGGTCTACATCAAGTAAGCAGTGAATACCAGGTCACCTGTCCATTCCACCTGAGGTGTGAAGAATAGTGCCCCGAGACAACACCACCACAACCTTTCATCTCCATCAAGGAAAAACCCTCCTTGCTTCCTGCTCAACAGGAGAGATAGCAGTGAGCCCAGCAACAGGGATAGAGCTATCTCCAAGGCAACCATTGTGGGACTCTCCTCCCTTCCCACACCATACAAGGACCTCCTCCCTTCCCTCCCCCATCTCTAGGACCTCTCACCCTCCCACTCCCCCGATACCAGGACTACCTTCCCATCCCCCTGCTATCAGGACCTCCTCTCTGCCCAGTCCATCCTCCTTGGCCTTGCTCCTCTCCCAGATCCCCTCTCATCTTCAGCACTTTCTTTCCTCCTAACCCTCTCCTTAGGACATCATTTCCTTTCCAGCCCATCTCTAGGACCTCTCTCCCTTTTGAACCTATCCACTAGGTCCTCCTTCTTTACATCCTTGTCTCCAGGACTGCCCTTCTCAGGTTCCCTGGGAGAAGCCCCCTTGTTCTCCAAAGCCTCCTGGAAGCACTCCCACTTCAGAGGCAGCCAGCCTCCTGGCCTTTCCTTTCTGCCCTGACCTCACAGAGATGCTGGAGTTCTGGTCCTGAGGGCTGTGGCCCAGGTATGGGGAGGATGGTGGTACTGCCTAGCATGCAAGGTAAGTAATGAAGCTGAGGGAGGGCAAGTTTCCACACAGCCCAAGTTCTGCTAGAGACAGAGAGGAGAGCAATCTGTTCTGGCAGTGTAAATACTCAATCCAGCAGCATGGAAACACAAACAGGGACTGAATTGTGGTTCCATTTATATGGGGAAAACCTAAACAGCTTAAGCATCTATGTGCCCCAGGGTGGAGGCCTAGAGGCTGGGGCTGGCTCAGCACAGGTGGGCTGTGGAAAGGAAGGGAGCCAGTGACTGTCTTCCTGGAAGTGACAGGTGTGTTTCCATGGCAAAAAGTCTGGGAACCCACAGATCAGTGACAGCACTGGTCCTTTGGGAGTTGGGGTTTGGGGCAATTTTATTATGGTTTTAATCTGTGTTCAAGTTGATGGGGTGTCCTATCTTCCTGGCTCTGTCTGTGCTGTCTCTATAGGTGGCAATGGGGGCTTTGAGGAAGGTTGGGGTGATGCTACAGCATCTGTGGGTGCCGTGAGCTCTCTCTGTGAGACGTGTTACACATGCCTGTGAAGCAGACGAGGGCATGAGGGATCAGACTTGTCCACATGACACTAGGGTATCTGGTTTCAAGCCCAAGCTCAGCAGTGTCCACTCTGCTCAGGATACTAACGGCTTCATTCATATCACCCTGGGCCCAAACGCTTAGTGAGGACTTGGCGGAGGAAGAGTCAGGAAATGGTAAAATGGGGAAGGAAGGACCCTGGCCACTTTGAAATAAGAACAACTGGCCCCAAGCCTGCAGCAAGTGAGTTCTGGCTTCAGGATCGCAGGATCTAGGGTCACAGGCAGAAATCATGGCCTCAGCTTCACAGCCAAGAGCAACTCTGCTCACTGTGGCACTGTACCCACTGGCCCTTGCATGGGAAAGGCCTCTAGCTGCAATACGGCCAGACTGAGCATGTTCCACTCTCACAGCTCCTGAAGGGCCACAGCCGGGCTGCCCAGGCACATGCCTGTTGTGAACAGCTGCACCTCCCCAGAACAGGATCCAGTGCCAGAGTTGCTGCCCGAACAACCACCCAGAATCCTTCTGAAGCAGTGTGTAAAAGCCTGGCTCGGAGGGGCTGGCAGGTGGCCAGCACAGGCAGGGCCAGCATGGTGCCCTCCAGGGGGACTCAGCACAGCACACAGAAACACAGACTCTGTGCTGCCCTCGGTTGGGCTCCAGGGGCTGTGAAACTCAGCAATCTCCTGGCACCCACAGTGCCTTCCCACCCTGGGAGGGAGGTCGGTGGCTCAGCAGGTGCACCCCAGGCTGCCACCCATGACAGGGCTTTCCTGCATAACAGTGCCTCTGTGGAAGGGCTTCTGCTCCTGGTCCCCATTCCATACCCAAATTGTTGGGTCCTACTGAGCTGGAGCCCCCAGGGAGCCTCAGGGCAGAGTCACTGTGGTGTTCGGATCCATAAGAGGCAAAGAGGGTATGCAGGAAGCACAGGGGCTCTGTGGACAAAGATCCTGAAGAAGCACTTGTGTGCTCTAATTTTTAATATGCACTCAGAAAGCACTGTGACTGCCTCAAGAGGCGTACAACTCAAACATTTCATTCACTGCTCAAGACCACTCCCATTCACATAAGTAAATCCAGTCCTCTCAGATGCACTTCCCAGTGAAAGCTTCCAAAGGAGGCATTTAGGGCATCACTCTCTTTAGCTCTGCAAAGACAGACAACAACACAGGCCAGGATGGAGGTGATCCCAATACTGTAGCTCACATTGTCTCCGCCGAGAGCTCCAGGTTAACTTAAGGACCTGAGGTATAGGCAAGGTCTGGGCCAGATCTAGCCCCTGGTTCTGCCCTGCCCATCTCATAAATATTGGCAGTCCACCTCTTTATTTGCCTGTTCATTGTTCTTGGCTGCACATGGCCACAGGGTCTGAAATGCTCAGTATAGCTAATGGTTTGGACCATGATCCCTAGAAGTGGCCAACAGTGTACCAAGGCATTTCCCTACACTATTAAGAAGAATGATGAGGTGGCAGGGGAGGACAGCACCTTCAAGCCCCTGGCTGAGGGGGTGAGAAGCCCAGAATACCTCAGGGGGAAGAGAGGTCTGTGCAGAAAACCACAGGACCACTTCCTGCCTATCAGCAGCTTTGCAAATTTCCAGTTGGAATCAAGTGCTTCTGCCCTGGGCAGAGTCACAGATGGGTTCGTTCCCAGCTTCCTGTTTGCCCACTTTCCCTAGGACAAGGGCTGCTGTAGCCTAGTGGCGGGAAGGCAGGCAGGAGACAGTAAGTCTGTCAGACAGGTGTTTCCGTCCTCTTGGTGCACAGAAGGCACCATCTTCATCGTATGGGGCACCTGCTGTCCTGCTCCGGGCAGCAAGCTCCGTGGGAGGCCCCAAGGCCACGATTGCACTGCTCATCCAACCTGCAGAGCCACTCTGCTCAGGGAGACTCATAGGTGGGTCATACAGGTGGGGGTGACGTGGCGAAGGCCTGGGTGTGGCAGCACCGAGGGCAGCAGGCCGGGGTCTCTGAGGGGAAGCAGCAGGACACAGGGCAGGAGGAGGACCTTCAGGTCCACCTCACACTGTGACATGGGTGCTCTAGAGGTAGTTGATCCTTGGCCCTCGTGTCCTTCTTGACCTGCTGCTTCCCAATTCTCCACTAAGAGAGAGACCACAACCCCCAGAGACCGCACAGCTTCCCGGCACTGGCTTCCATGGGATGGGCCTGTTCCAGGCCCAAAAGCCAGAGCCCTTCTCTGTGTCTGCTTGAGTTCTCACCACCAGACCTGGGCCTTAGCTAACCTCACCCAAATACTACTTTTTAAATTTTTTTGTGATGGCTTTGTCCTCTTTTTCAGTGCTCATTCACAGAGCCTCTGAGGCCCATTTCTAGAGGTCCAGAAGGTGAATGCATCAGGCTATCTTGGCCATCACATCTCTGGCGCTTCCTCCTCTCCTCCCTTCCTATCTTTCTTTGAAAGCCTAGACTGTGGCCAGTGGAAAGGTAGGGAGCAAGGCAGCCTCAGGACAGTCTCTGAATGCAGACAGACCTGCACAGCCCTAG
The DNA here is from genome assembly GCA_004027915.1 of Capromys pilorides. Lineage (NCBI taxonomy): Eukaryota > Metazoa > Chordata > Mammalia > Rodentia > Capromyidae > Capromys > Capromys pilorides. The sequence continues at coordinate 20,607 of PVKN010004332.1, forward strand.
GCCTGACAGGCCAGCCCACGGCATACCCTGGCTTCCCATGGCTGTCAGAGCTCCTGCTTAGGGCAGTTCAGCTACTTAGGGCAGGGACACACAATCTGGCTTGCCCTTTGCCAGGATCTCAACTACATCTACGGCCTGCTTATGACTTCCACTTTAGGCTGAAGGGGTGAAAAAGAGACCTCAGGATCCCAGCCCCACTGTAATCAAGCGCTGGCTAACCAAGCACTTGCAGGACATGGAAACAAGTGCTCCTCCTGCAGTCAGCCATGGCCACAGAAGAAATGCACAGCTGGCTTCAGAGGGGCCTTGGTGGAACGGGGACCCACAAGCCCTTGTGTACAGGTCCAGCTCCTCCAGCTCTGCAGAGAAGCCACACTTGGTGGGGGGGGGGGGCGATCCTCTACCTGCCCGGCAAGGCCCGTCTGTCTTCTGTGGGCACTGAGCATGGTTGCAGGATCCCACCTGACCTCGAAGAGCCCCCTCTCCTGCCTGCCTGACCTCAGTCTGCAACTGCTGCCCTTTGCTTCCCACTGTGATAGGGTTTTTTTGTGCTTTTTTTTGTTTTTTGTTTTTTTTTCTCCGAGAAACAAGCAAACATGGAATCAGCATTGGGCCTAGAAACAGAAGGCACTTGTACAAAAAGTCATGATGAAACACAGAGTGTTGATTCTGGCTCTGAGTCCTGATGCTTCCTGTGCCAAAGGGACACTTGTGAGCCCTACAGATTGGCTCAGAGTGTCCTGCAGGAAGTAGGGACTTTGCCCAGGATACCCAAGAGAGGGAAGAGGACACTGATATCTGTGGCACATGGATGGGGGCCAGGCAGGGGAGCTCCTGGTGCGGTTTTTCCAGAATCAGAGCCAGGGATGACCTTGAGATCCCAGGGACACTGTGGGCCAGGACCTTACCTGGGCAGGCACAGAGCAGGGCAGGCCTGCAAGCTCCCCAATTCGGGCCGCAGCTCGGGGGTCACTAGAGCTGATGAGCACAGGAGCGCTGATCTCCATGGAGTGCCGGTGCGTGGCTGCCTGAGAGGACTTGTGGGTCACGCTGAGTGCCGTGAAGGAGTGGCGTTTCTTGGCATTCTTCTTACTGTCCACGCGCCGCTGAAAGGCACTGACAGCCCCTGAGCTGCCCACCATGGGGCCTGGACCTGAGCCAGCCACCAAGCCAGGGTCCGAGGGCAAGGGAGCAGTACAGCTGGATGCCGCTGCAGCAGCCGGGCACAGTTTGTCCATCTCGATGAGCTGCTTGGCAGAGTCATTGAGCTGGGTGAGAAGAGGACAGGACATCACTAGGTGGCTGCCACTAGCTGCGTTTGTGCAGTGCCTCTGTTGCATCCTGGTTGGGAGCCAGCAGGATTCACCCCGCTGGGATCTTTCTCACCTGGCTTCCTGCACAAGTGGGCAGTGAGACAGGCAGCGGGTTCATGGCAAAGGTTTCTCTGGGAGTTGCTGAGTGTTGGAATCACAGGACAGAGGGGTTTCCACACTGGCCCCCTCTTCAGCCCCCATCTTTATATTTGGGAATGGCCTGCAGCCCCACAGAAACAAAACAGAGTCCAAAGAGGCAAGGAGTAGCCACAGCCAGCCCAGCCGGCTGCATCCACTAGGACAGCTACTCTCATACAACCAGGGCAGTATTTCCACTGGCTGAAACTGAGGCCTTTCCAAGCGCTCCAGGCCAGGGACCTCAGGCCCTTCTCAAGGGAGGTGGCTACTGGTGGGCCATGTGAGGCATACAGGGCTGTCCTGAGCCAGGTCCCCAGGAGCCAGCAGCCATCCAGCAAGGACTGAGCTGAGACTTCTCCCACATCCCCACCTGCCTCACCAAACAGCAGATGCTTTCACAGCTGAGCCAGCCTTTGGCAACACCTGGTCCAGGTGGTATGTGATAGGAAGGGAGGGCTACACACTTCCTCTGATGGCCACTCAGCTAGGCCTCTGGGGGCTGCACCACCATCTGGATAGCACCATGTGGAGCCCTAGCTACGGCTCCTAGCAGGTCAGTAAGCCACACCATGACAGGAGGAAAAGTTCTGAGGTTGGGAGGCATCTGGCAAAGCCCCAGATCATGAGATGGCAGGTCTGGTCACCCTCCATGAACACTGGTATAACCATGTCCTCTTCCCTGCAGGATGTTTACATTCATGAGGTCTGGTGCAGCCCCTCTCTTCTCAAGCGTGCTTGGCTCAACCTAACACAACCTGAGGGGGAGTTTGCAGAGATTTAGAAGAATTAAAGAAAAGAGAACTATCTATTGTGTATAGGGTGGCTAGGAACAAAGTGTGACACTGGGTCAGACAGCCACAACTGGGCTGAACAAAGGCACCATGCTCAGCTCGATGAGCACCGGCTAGATCCCTCCCTGCTCCCTCCCCACTTTCCAAAGCTGGGTGCTGAGGCCGTGTCAGCCGCCCTTGGAGGTCAACACGAGTCTGGAAATGTGAAGCACGGGGCATCATGCCTCTGTGCCTGTCCTCATCAGACTCAGAAGGAAATGGGGGTGGGACAATAGTCCAGCAAGTCCAGGGGGGAGTGGGGATGGGAGCCAAGTGGGCCCAAAAGAGGCGCGCAGGTCGCCTGGCACTGCAGCACCTTCTCTCTGCTAAGTCCCACACTGCGCCTAGGATCCTCTGGATGAAGAAGCAGACTGGCTGCGTCCTCTTCACTCTTGGCTCCAGGGACGGGAGTCTGAGCGCCACCTCTCCTCCTGCCACATCAGGAAGGTCTCACCCGAGGTTCACCACATGCACACACCCTCCTCTCACTGACCCAGAGACAGTATCACCTGGCTGGAGGCTGGGCTGCTGAGCACAGACTGGGGCCACTCTGTGACAGTTGCTGGAGCAAAAGCAGGCCAGGGAAGCTCGCCCTCCCCCAGTGGGCTCGAGTGATCACGTGCGGAGCTGGCCCTGTGTCCAGCCCGAGGCATCTCCATCCTCCTCCTCTGCCTGGAGTCACAGCTTCTGTCCCAGCTGATGCTCCCTTTTCCACGCACACCCACAGAGCCTCAACCCCAACCCCATGGTCACATCACTGGGCTGATGATTCACAGCCAGGGACTAGGAGGGTCCACACATGGTGACTGTGGGTTGAGGGCCAGGGATAGGGGATGTCAACGGTCAGCACCACAAAAAGCCCCACTGTACCTTCCATAACCCACAGATCTTTATGGAAACAGAAGACATGTTCATCTCAGTTGGAGACAGAAAGACAGACCCTCTGCACAAGTGATGGGGACCAAAAGACAGAGGAGGAGGGGAGGGCAGAGGAGGGGCGAAAAAAGTGTTAAGATGTCCTATGTGCACCTGCCAGCTCCTCATAAGGAGTGTGATCATTATGTACTGCAAATGTGGCCTAATAAAGGTAAAAATTAAAAATTTCCCAACAGAAGGGACTGGTGACCACGACTGGTAGCATGGTCTCGGTTCCTTCAGGAGTCTCGATGCCCCTCTTTCCTTCCCATAAGGATGTCCTTGACACCACCGTCTCACTTTGTGGCTGTCCTTCACCAAGCCTAATCCTGCACTCTGGGGACCTGGGGTCAGATGTAATGGAGCTCGACAAGGGGGATGGTACCAGTGGGGCCTGGCCCCACTGAGACATTGGCCGCGAGGACCGTGAGCCTACCTACCAACTTTGCAGCGTCAACACGGTCCAGGCTCATGGTTGGCCATCAGACCCAAATGCATAAATGGGATCTGGATGTGGGCCTCTGGAGGTCACCAGTGTTCAATGGGGCTCTTTAAATGGCCCATGAAGTCTTTCACGAGAATTGGCAGAGCGACCCAAGTTGGCATGTCCACGTCCCCCATGTGCCAATCACCACCCTGGTGATGGCGCAAATGGCCATGGCAGGTGGGAGAGAGGATCTGGACCAGACTCTTGGCTCTGACCACACATAGGTCGTAGAGTGCAACATGTCCCCCTGAGGCCACTCCAAGTCACTGTGCTGGCCTGTCACTCCTTTAGTGTCACAGAGGCAGAGGCGGTGAAGGGAGGAGCCATCTGCTGGAAACTTGGATGCTACATTCTTCAGGAGAACCAGCTGCCAGCAGGATGGAACAGAGGGTCAGACCCTGGTGCCACACCCTCACACCTACACTGTGTGGGACCATCCTGGTGGTTGATGGTCTGGTGCCAACCGTGGTGCAGCACGTCTGAGGTTGCCCTCCTCACCAACATGCTCTGGCTGTCTTGTCAACCCCAGTGCAGCAGCAATATGGCCGTTCCACAGATGAGAAAACCCAGGCACAAAACAGCCAGGTCACTCATTCCGAGTCACATGCAGCCACCGCACTCGCCCTGTCCGCAGCTTCTCCATGACCCGCTTATTCAGCAGCACGCAGGCTGCTCAGTCCTGGCCTCTTTCGAGCATCTGTGGAGGACAGGACCCTGAGCTGCTGGGCCTGGGCTCACCACAGACTCAAATGAGGACCCTTACAAGTCAGAGCTTTCTGTGGTGAAGCACAATGTGGCAGTCCTCGCAGCACAGAACACCAGAGTGGCCACCCTGGGTGGGTGCTGCTCTTGCCTGCCTGGGCCTCATGGAGTAGGAACCTCTCCGGGCCTCCCTTCCTGCACAGTGAGCTCAACACGGCATGAGCATCCCTGCTGTGCCCGGGCACTGGAGCCGCCAGAGGTCAGGTTTCCCGCTCAGCCAGTAACATCTTGTGCAGCTCCCAAACCCTCAGAACCAAGCTCTGAAACACTTGTGGTTCCAAGCACTTCGGGCAAGGAATGTTCAGCCTGTTGTGGGCACCGTCACTCTGAACAGACCCTCTTCTAGTCATTCAACCAACACTCCTGGCAACCTTGCCGTGAAAGCAGCTGCTGCCCTGAGGAACCCAGCATGGAAGATTCAGCTATGCACAAGGTGAGCAGCTCAGGAGGCTGGGCAGCAGGGTGATGAGGCCTGAAGGCTACATCTGCCCAGAGACCCACACCCCATAGCACCCTCTGCTAGGGCTCCCCCTCTGCACCAGGCAATGTCACTGAGTTGTACTGCTGCTACTGCAGGCTGGACACCACCTGTCTAGCACTGCACAACTTCAAAAGATCCTCTGCTTAGAGAGGAGCCATAGTGACCGGAACAACTCAGCTCTTTCCGTTCCTTCCCATCTCTCTGATACCTCCATGCAACCTCCATCAGCAAAGCTGATCACTGGAGTAGTAAGATGCACAGCCAACTTCATCCCCTGAAAAACACTCATTTTAAAGGTGGATAAAGAGCTCAGTACAGGAATACAGATGGCACGAAATAAAAACCACTCAACAGGAGGAAGCAAGAAACTTTTTATACAGATACAGTAATACCTGCTTAGTGAGTGTACTGAAAACCTAATGCCCACCACACCTCACCCCTTCAGGAAGTCACATCTGCTTTATTATCAGCAGAGGAGATCAGAGTCTGGAGGGACAGAGTGGCAGAGACAGAGGTCTGGCCTGGGTTGGAGCCCATGCCTCCATGAGTGCAGGTCTCATCTGAGTCTGAGGGCGCTCATCAGCCCGTGCTGGCAGGTGAGAGCAGTGCTGAGGAGTGGGCCAGTGATGTCTTCCAGGGACCGAGCTTGTTCTGAGTTTGCCTTCTTGCTACACAGGGCTGAGAGTACTCACAATTGACCCTCATGGATGCATAAAGAAACAAATCTCTGAAACAGGAAGATAAATCAATCAGTACAACAAGGGCAAGAGGAACCTGTATATTCCAAGCAGTGGAGGGACACAGGCGGCACAGCCAGATGGGCACAGGTCACAAGCACATGTGTGTTCCTGTGTGCACAAGGCTATCAAGGACGGCACCCTGGGGGTGCAGTGGGGTGGTGAGGCTCGGGGTGATTGGGAACCTATGGTCCCTACAAGTTGAGGGAGGAGGACTTGGGAGTCCCCAGGCTCTTGGTCACTGGCTGCAGCAAGCTGAGAGAGGGGAGGGGACATCTCATGGACCTGGCCAGTGGGGAGGAGTGGCCCCCACAAGCCCTCTGAGCCCAGGGCTCAGAATGTCACAGGCTCTGTGCAGTCTGCACGCGAGTTGATGGGAGAGTGAAGAGACACCCTGCTCGCAAGAGACCCACCCAGCAGGCAAGAAGCAGGGATTTCCTTAGTGTGTCAAATGGGTCTGAGGGTTAAACAAGCTGGGTCCAGGTGAGGAGGCAGCAGCCGCACGCATCTAGGTCCTGGGGCAACAGAGGCTAACATGTCTCAGGAGTAACAGACTCGCAGACACAGATGAGGCTGATGAGGGGGTCATATATGGGAGTCTGCAGGTCTGGGATGTCTCAGTCCTCCTCTGAAGTGGAGATGTGGAGGTCCAGGGTCACGGGGCACCAGTGACACACCCTGAAGCCGCTGTAATGTTGTGAACGGGAGACTCACAACTTAGGAGAAAGGCTGCTAGAAATACTGATGGAGCACACACCCAAATTTGCCTCAAATGTATGCAAATTTATGCACAGAATGAAGAGAAAACTAAACAATATGCTAATAAACTTTCATTTCAGTCCTTTCTTATGTGAATATTATATTTACTGGTAGGATTAGGACTGATTTTAGTTTTCTTCTTTATACTTTTCTGGATTTTCCTATTTTGAGAAAAAGCCAAGTATTGCTTTTATAATCAGAAAAATTCATTAAAAACAAATTAAACAAAAAATAGCCAAGGCCCAGGCATCCCTGTGCCCTGCAGAGCCACTGAGCATGAAGGTCACACGCATCTTCCACTCCGTCCAAGTGCGAGATGCTGCAGAGGCCTCCGGCACTTTGCCACATGGACACAGGCTTTGTGCAGAGCAAATGAGACAGAGCACAGTGGGTGGGACAGAACAGGATGAAGGGCTACAGCTAAAATTATAACAACTCCAGGGCACAGCATTAAGTCCTAGGAACAAGCAGAGACATGAGTTCAGCTGCAAACTCAGCAAAAAGAAATACAAGCAAGTACGTGGTCTCTCTCCTCTTCAACACATGGTCACAGATGCATCGACTGGACCTCCAGGGTGTTCTTCTGTCCTGGTCTCAAGCCTATTTGGTTCCTCAGGAGGCACTGGCCACCACCACACAGTTGGGTGGCTCCCTCAAACAGGGGCTGGGAGCACCACGGCCCCTTCCTCCCAATAGAAGCCCTGGGCAGAGGCTCTGCCTCGAGGGGGTCCTACTCTGAAAGCTTGAGCCTCTTGACAGCTCCACTGCCCTGCATGCACCTGCAAACTTGTTCTCCATGTGACTTTTCCTCCACACTGAGCAGAGCATAAAGTCCACCCTGAAGAGTTCCCTGAACAATGTGGTGCTCTGCTTTCCTTGTTTCTGTCATGGCCTGAACCACCCACTGCAGGACTAAGCTGCGGCCAAGCAGGCAATGGGGAGGCAGGTGACTGGGGGACTCTGGAGTCTGGGTAGAACTCAGAAAATGACAGCTATATAATTTATAATACAGCTCTCACTGTGATAATCACTGTCTGTGTGCCGTTGTTACTAATACAACCTTCCTGAGACCCTTAAGGCAGATGAGGTGACTGCTGCCATCACAGAAATGAAGAGATGGAGGTGTGGAAGTGTCACATGACAGATTCAGAGAGGTCTCTGATCCCCCAGCACAATCCCAAGGCAGGGGTAGGGGACTGGATTGTTGGGTAGAGGAACACAAGGGAGAACGGATGAATGAATGCACAAATGAAGTGAGTGGGTGAATGAGTGGTTGGATGAAAGGATGAATGGGTAGATGGGTGAGTGAATGAATGGGTGGATAGACGGAGGGGTGAGTGAATGGATGAATGATTGGATAAATGAAGGCAAAGGTGAATGGATGGTGGTCTGAAAGGGACATCGCGGAGGGTTTCAGGTGCAAGAGAAACCTTCTTTCAGTCAAGGCCTAAGCCATCAATGCAGACCAAGGCAGACAAAACTTCAGACTACTTGTTGACAACAGGGCTCATCACTGACAGCAGGATGAACTCTTCTGGAGATCCAGGCATAGGTCTTACAGCTATTAGCAGGGGTGACTGGCTGCGTGGGTACAGCCAGTCAAGGATGTGTCTGTGGCAACCTGGAAGCCTCTCAACTCTCACCCAATAGCTTCCCCAAGAGCAGACCAGAACTCAGCAGGGCAATGAGCAGGAGGTAAGAAGGAAGATCACAGAAAACAAGACACCTGGGAGAGGTGGTCCTGGCCAAACCTTGGCCTTGGCTTCCCGGAGGAAAGAATTCTCAATAGCTTCAGACTAGCACCTTAATTACTCTCACTTTGAAGGATTGGAAAGATAAAAAACAAGTGTGGCTTTGAGCTCTGAGTGGGCTGAGCAAGACTGAGAGAATGCCAGAATTAGCTGCCACTTTTCATTCTGGAGTAATTAGCTGCATTGAGACGCCTTTAGAGAGCCTCCCAAATGCATACGTGGGTGAGCATTTCTGCTGAATTCTAAAGCTACCCTGGCCACAAGCAGTGTGCTCCTTTCCCCCTCTCCATAGGAAGTGCTTCAAAAGGCAGAAGGCAACTCAGGAGAAGGCAAAGACAGTTAAGTGTTCCCCTCAAGTGGCAGTGTGGTTCTGACAATGATTCCTTGCCAAGGGACAGCACTAACTCTGAACTGCAGGTCAGCTCCTCACCAAAGCCCAGTTCATTCTGGAGTGGAGGGTTCTGGAGGATGATCAGACTCCCAGACACTCTGGCCAAATGTGTATGGTTCCAACTAGCAGGGCCTATAGAAATGCCATTGCTAAACATGGACAATTTTGAAAGGGTGAGGACAGAAGAAAGGACCCCGGCCTTGGGTCAGGAGTGGTAAAGGCCAGCAAGTAGGGCCAGGTGTGCTGTGTGGGCCAGGGATGCTCAGGGCTGGGACAAGCTCAGCAGGTGACACTGATGCTCACAAAAGTTTGTTAGTCACCGCCACACTCCTCAGATAGGAAAAGCCAAGTGGACAGACCAGACTGTATCATGGATAGTCCAGAGAGACACTGGCAGGTGCTCATGAGCTACCACAGTCCAGGGCAAGGCATTCAGCAGCTGACTGCTCAAGAGGCCCAAGGAAGGCAAGCTCAAGGGTCTTGTCCCCATGTAGAAAGGTGCAGGAGGACCATGGAGGACAGGGAAAGGGTTTTCCCAATAGAGCAGGGTGCAGGAAGCCCCTAAAGGGAAAGGGAGGGTCTTGGCCTCATACAGAGGGGCTCAGGAAGCCCCTGGATGTCAGGGAAAGGCCTTCTCATCATGGAGCAGGTGCAGAGAGCCAGTGGGAGGCAGCTGAGGGTCTTGTCCTTATGTGGAAAGAACACAGGCAGTGGGTAAGGGCAGAAGCGCTGAGGTCAGCAGGGACCTCAGGGCACTCCAGGAAGGTGAAGGTAGCCCCATGGTCTATAGGGCTATTCTTGTCCCTGTCAGCAACACACAGGTAAGGAAGAATGGGATGTCAAGGGACAAGAACCAACTCACATGAGTGGGCAGTGCCCCCAGGGCTCCCACGCATACTGCCTGCTGACACACTCAGACTCCTCTTCAGTCTCTCACGGCACGTCTGGTATAGTACCCCCTTGCTCCTCCAGATCTAAGCAAGACTGTGCACAGCAAGCCCTGAGTCCTGACTTTGGGCAGGCCATGGGGGGCAGGAGGGGCTTCCAGAACTCCAAGTCTCATACCCAGTCTCACACTGAGTTTCCCACATAGCACCTCACCGTCTCACGCACTGAGTCTCACACTGCGCCTGTCACACTGTTTCACACTACTGCTGTGGCCAATGCTGATGTACACCTTTCATCTTGGTTGTCCTTCTAGCCCAAGACAGTCAGCAAACAGAGACAGGTGTGGGGACCATGCCTGAGTGGGGTGCACCTGTCACATGGTGAGGACTCCTGCTCATCTTGCCAAGGCCTCTGGGGTGCTGAGCTGGCACTGGGTTGCCTGCCTCGGGTTTCCTGGAGGATGACGTCTGCCTGCATTTGACATGGGGCCCAATGGCAAGACCTATCTGGTTAAAGCAGGAGGGTGAGCCTGACACACAGCTCCCAAGGGGGGAGCAAGGGCCCCTGCACTCACAGCCATCATCAGTGCGGGTCGACAGCAATAGGAGTGAGGTGCATCTAGAGAAGCAGAGGCATCACGCCTGCACGTGATGTGAGCGGGATTCTGGGGAGATGGCCTGCGGGTGGGTGGGCTGAGTGAGAAGACGTGCCCTTCGTCCATGTCCTCCGGAGCCCTGCCACATGCTCCAGGTACTCAGCCTCATACTGAGAGGTCCTCTCTGCTCCTTGCTTGGGGGCTTTGGACCTGGATAGCACCCAGGTTTGCAGCCTGCAGATGGCCTGCTCAGTGCCTCAGTCCATGGGCCAGTCCCCTCCTGCCTCACAGCTATGTAGACCCTACTGATGGCAGAACTCGGACTAGCACATCTGTTCACCTTCCTCCTGTAAACATCCCCTGCCCCCATCCTGGGGCTGGAAACCAACAGGCAAAGATGAAGAAGTGGCAAGCACAGATCCAGCCCCCAGGCGATATCCACAGCAGCAGGGAATACACAAAGCTGAAGCTGGGAGCTCTTCTGCTCCAGGGGAAGTCGCTCGGACTGGGAGTTACGGTCACATGGGCTGACAGCATGTGAGAGGCCATGGTTCAAAGTAGCATTCTAGGAAAAGCAAAGTGAGGGGCGCTGGGGAGATAGCTCAGTAGAATAAGCACTTGCTTGGCAAGTGCAAGACTCTGAGTTCAATACCCAGTACTGCAAAAAATGAAAAATAAAAAAAGAAAGAAAGTACTTCTTTGGCTGGAGAGATGGTTTAGCAGTCTAAAGTGCCTGCTTAGGAAAGTTTAGGCAACTGCAGGGACCGAGGTTCGATCCCCGGCACCACATGCTATGCCAGCCCCACCCCCAGGGCAGGCTAAGCTGGCCATAAAAAAAAAAAGAAAAAAAGAAAAGTAAGAAGGGGCCACCACGCAGTCCAGCAGGCTGAGGTCAGGGTCAAGAGTGACAGAGGCCTAGAACAACTGCAGAGGCCACACGTCTTTATTCCATGCTGAAGATGAGCAAAAGGGAAATAATTACCACTGGGAGCAGCCACTTTGGAGAGGACTTTCACTTGCTAGGCTGCATCCAAGATCCACAGATCACATCAACAATTTCCACATCCCATCCAACTGGAGCTACCCTAGTGGACATCAGACAGGGCTGGCGTCTGCTCAAGCCAGAGGTCTCTGCCCACCTCCACACAGCCCCGGCACCCTGGGTGAGGCTGCCCTGCTTGCTAGAGCCAGCCCTTGACCCATCTGTCTACCACCCTGAACCCAGCACTCTCAACATGCCAGGGCTCTGGATGCAGTTCCCATAGAACACAGGTCTCCTGAGAGCTGGGCGGCTCTCAGGGAGAAGCTGGCTGCAGCCACAAAACTGTGCACCAGGGTGGCCCAGGCCTGCCTCATCTACTGGCCTGTGGTCCAGCCACTGGGTCACTGCGGCTCTGAGGGATGAGTTCCAGGCTAGCTCTACCAGGCTGTATGCAAGCCCTCAAGAAAGGGACCAGCTGGGCAGAGGTGTTCAGGGGGGACTCTTGTGACAAGGTAGGCCCCAGACAGAATCTGAGGTTTTGTGGAGCACTGCACTCCTGGCCTCAGGTGGCACTGTGACATCACACGGGAAGAAGGGACTCCCTCACACAGATTCTTCCTCACATCGGAAAAATAAGCTGTTCTGAGAACCTGAAATGATGGTAAGTTGCTGCCCCTTGAGGATGCAAGAAGGTTCCACAGAGTGTGTAGGCTCAATTCTGGTCCCTCCTGGATGCCTTCTGAGGGTGAGTGCCCAGCCTTGCCCCCTCCATGTCCCTTGTGGAAAAGGGCAAGGCCAGTTTGGGTCACAGAAAAGGCACCTGCCTGGCTGTCTTCTTGGTCTCTGTGGGGAAGGTCACTGGAGGGTAACTGTGCCAAAACTGAGGGAGACAAGAACAGGAGGCAGTGCTGGGCCATGGGGCCAGGGCAAGGCAGCAGGGAGCACAGCAAGACAGGGCAGGAGGAGGAGTCCCGGGGGCAGGGATGGGCCAGAGCCTCAGGCCAGCTGCTGGGCCACTGGTGTGGACACCCCAGCAGGTGGTGCCCGGGGGCTGCAGGGGCATGGCAGGGTCATTCTGCAGATGGGGACAAGGTTGCTCTTCACTGAGAGGTGATGCCAACAACAAAGGAAAGACTAATCCAGCCATAGCCCCATCTGGCCCCTGTTCTCACGCTGTTCACCCAGCAGGTCTGGGCAGGTCCTTAGGGCACGCACTCATTCTCCATGCTCACCACGGCTGAGGCATCCTGGGCTGACAGCGCATGAGAGTGGAGTTCAGGTGAGGCAAGGCCCAGTGTCTGCCCGCGGTAAGCTAGTGGACCACAGCTGCACATATGCCCAAAGCCTGAGACAGTGAGACAGGGGACGGGGTAGAAGGGCACAGAAGGAGGACAGTTCATCCCGACACAGCTGAGCTGCAGGACCCCCCTGTCCGGGGTGAAGTCAGGAGGGCTACAGGCCCCCACAGTGAGTGTGAGGTCACGCTCCGGCACAGTCGCCCTTCCTTCTCAAAGAAGCAGGCTTGTGTGTTTCCACCGCTGGACGCCCTCCCACCATACAAAAGCGCCAAACTGTACTCAGCTGTTTCACTCCATGGACACTGGAATCATTTCCATCTGGGCCACAGGAAGGAAGCTTCTATCAGCACTCCTGTGTGCTTCTTTGGGTTTCCCTTAAGATTCTGTCTGAGAAAATGTCCACTGGCTAAAAATATTTGAGGGCTTCCATGTAGGACTTTCAGAGTTTCTGTGTGTTATATCCTCATCTCCAGCAGCAGGATGGAGAAGAACCTCTGGCCTGGTGTGGGCTGTGGCAAAGGTAAGTGGGTGTGGGCACCTGGCACAGGGCACGTGTGCTCCCGACCTGATCTGCATCTGAAGCATCCCTCTTGGCTCAGGGGCTCACACACAGGATGCTGGGTGAGGACTGCAGTCTGAGGTCTCCTGCTGCATCTGTGCATTGATACACTTGGATCCGTAACAGGATGATGACGCTGATAGGAGATGCTGGAAACTCAGTAGCTGGGGGTTCTTGAGGCAAGGGTGTGACAAGTGCCATAGCCCTCAGGGGTGGTGTCTCACGCATCCCACCACCCCCCCACCCCATCTGCCCCAAGCTGCTTTTCTCTATCACAGCCTCGCCACAGCCCAGAAGCAATGGAGCCCAACAACCATGGACTGAAACCCTGAAGCTGAGCCAAATCTTTCCCTTTCTTCTTCCTCTCTCTCTCTCTCTCTCTCTCTCTCTCTCTC
>PVKN010004333.1:0-33888 GCA_004027915.1 Capromys pilorides
TATCGTAGGGTACATTTGAAGCCTCTTTAGGAGATTAGAGCCCTTGAATAAACATTCTAAAATTATAGAACCTGGGATAAGATTCCTACCCTAACTTGTCTTTGGAGGAAAGCTTGAATGTTGCATTATTTGGGTCAATAAGTGGCTGAGATATGCTTTTCAGATGTGGGAAGGATAACAGTGTCATCTTTCAATAGATGTGTCATTCTTACTCAATTCTTTGAATGGGACAGTTCTTAGGATTATAGTTGATTCTTCATGGATGAGAAATGTATTGCAAGGGAAAATCCATCATGAGGGTAAAAAGTCTTATAAAGCCATACTTTTCAAATTGGATTTATATTTTCCAATTTGCTAAATTACATGTATATCTTCTCACGATATAACTCACAACCCATCAGACCTGAACCTCTAGCTTCTCCAGCTAATGGAGAGAAACACTTACTGACTCAGAGGTAATGTCTATGTACACTATTTTTATTTTGTAGATGTTCGAGGATTTAATTTACTTCTGTGCTATGGTTTTCAAAATGCTTTAAATTACAACACTTTCTGTCATGTGGCTCATTTCACAGCATTCCCACTTCTTAAGAGAGCTGTCAGAGCTATTGAGAATAAAATGCTATAAGCTTCATTTTATTTAGAATCTCATCTAATTTGAAATAACTGCAGATGCTCTTTCATAGCAGAGAAAACTGATGCCTTATAGTGTGAACAGTGAACTTTCAGGTTTTGCCTGTAAGCAATGTCATTGTCCTCTAATATTTACCTTCTCTTCCTGCCTGCCACTTCCTCTAAGTGCATCTCGCCAGCAAGACCTGCTTTGCCAGCTGTGTGTAGAGATTTTATCCCAACTCTTCACTGTCTAATTAGTTGCTTAAAAACAATGCTTATCCTTTTTAGCAGGGTATCTCATACTTCCTCCTCATAGTTGCCTTGCTTAGAGTTGTTCCTCAGTCCCATGGGGGCCCCACTGCAGCCACAGGCTGACCCTTGGTCCAGATGGCAGTGGGGAGGGAAGAGAAGCACCAAGCCAGTTACTTCTGGAAACTGTTCCTAAGGTGTATGATCCTCTGTGCCCTCAACCGCATCACGGAGACAGTGGAGTCTCATACCAGATGCCTTGCAGTTGAGATCCCAGAGTTATTCTCTCTTAATTGATGTCAATAGACTCAACCAGCATCGACCACCCTCATGAAGCATCCAGGAGAGTTTGGGGATCTCTTTAATTGTCATAACACAAGGAGGGGTGTTACTAACATCTATGGGTAGGAAACACAGAAATACTCCACACCATAGCCCCAACACACAAAATTTAACTGGTCCCAGAAGTCGGTAGTGCTGAGGTCGCTGCTAAAAACCCTTGCTTCATGGTTCTTCAACAGCTGGATGATCCACGACTGCTTCCAGCATCTGCAGGGCTCTTGGCTGCAGTCCCAAGCTATTCTAAAGCCAGCACCCTCACCTGAGTTGGCGTGAACCACAGTCACCAGCCTGCAGTCTCCAGTCTCCCTTCTTCTACACGGTGTTGCCCTTCCTGGAGCCAAATATCTTTCTTTGGTTGGTTCCTCTACGAGCATCTAAGTTCGACAGTGATGTTTTAATGCTGTTGTGGTTGATCAGGAAAAAGGACATTGCAAATGTATTCAATACATGTGAAGAATTACGTGGTATACTAGAAGATTTGGGAAGCATCAGTAATTCCACAGAGAATTCCAGCATATGTCCATTCATCTCTCCATTTCACAGGGACACCTACATTTGCAAAATCGAGATGAGTTGCTCATTGGATCCTTCATTGAGACTTGCTTACCCAAAGATACTTGCTGGGTTCACTACACAGAGGAATAACTAACAGTCTCTTCTTTCTTTCTTTCTTTCTTTCTTTCTTTCTTTTTTCTTTCTTTCTTTCTCTCTTTTTTTTTTAAGTACTGAAGATTGAACCTAGGACCTTTTGCTTCCAGGCAGGTGCTTATGCTGCTGACCTACTTCTGTGCAGTCCCCTTATTTTTGATTAAGAATTTGATCTGATTCATGAGGCAATCTGGTCATCTGTCATTTCATCATGCCTGCTGATGCTACCAATTGTACTATATTTCCTTCCAATGAGCTTGACGTGAAATTCTGGAGTCATAGGCAGCTTACTAAATTCACTTGGGAATGTCCTCTCTACTGATTCCAGGTCAAGAGTTTTTATGTATTTGCTGCTGGCAGTCACAGATCTGTGAGGAGAGGGTGCGTTGTCCCTGATGCAGAACGCTTGCAGAGCTTGGGTCTTTGCCTAGCTGTGGAGGGTGCTCTGGCACCTGGTGGCCCCTACTCTCACTGCCTGTTTCAATTGACTTGGGGAGCTGTGCACCTAGGCTGCTAGGGTGGATGAGAATACAAATGGAGTTTGCTTGGGCTCGACTGTGACCACAGTCATTGTTGGTATTTTTAGAAATTCATGGGAGACTAAAAAAACTGGTGAGCAGGTGGATTTCTGGACTTGGAGCCTTCTGCACAGGGGAAGCTGCATGTATGCACACCACATGCATGACAGAGGCCAGAGCAAGGGCGAAGACACCTGCAGGTCTTCCCTAAAGAGCCTCAAAGCCCAGGAAGTCCCCACTACCATTAAAGGCTTCCTCCTTTCCTCACCCTTACCACTAACAGAGGTAGGGTGCATCGTTTTGCCTTTCCCACTGGCTTCTCATTACTCATGGCATTTCCAGGGACTTAGTACACAGTCAATAAAAAAACGGCTGCAAGAACAAACAGGTGCATGTCGGGCAGTCTCATTGGATCTCATTTTGGGGACAAGATCTTATGAGTGAAAGTCTGAAAAGTGCAATGTACCTCTGAATCTGGTGCAGGGACTTGGAGAGCCAGAAGAGAGCTTCTGTTAAATTCAGGAAAGCCTCATTAGTAGAAGAGGAACCCGGGGCAAGCGTGGGGTCCCTCGGGGTGAAAGGTTGTTTTTTAGGTAGGACTTAAGTTCTGGATTCAAATTTTAGGTCCATCATTTGCTGACTGGATAAGAAAGGGAGCAGGTTTTGCTTTTATCTGGTGTCCACATTCATGCTGAATTCATGCGTCGGTCCACATACTCACCCCCCTGAGATTTATTTAGTGCCTGCCTTGGGGCAGACATGGTGGCAAGCATTAGTGATTGCCAAGAGTAGTTTTAAGGCGAAATCTCTCACCTCTTACTATTTGCTGCACGTGGGGATCGAAACCTCTGTCCCTGTTTATCTTGTTAGAATTCGTAGCAACTGCCTCTCCCGGTGGAGCGCCGTCAGCCTATTTGCAACTGTTCCTTCCCTGTCTTGCAGAAATACTTGTACTTAGGTTTGTTATTCCTTTAAGTATTTATGGAAAAGGAGCTTTTCAAGTCAGTGGGAGGGTGTGGATTGAATGAAAATGGAAGCAGGTTAGTTGAGTCCCTTCCTAAAGATTCTGACTAGTTAATGTTTTTTTTTTTTTTTTTTTTCCAGAACCAGGGATTGAACTCAGGCCCTTGTGCTTGCCAGGCAGTGCTTGATCTACTAAGCTATCTTCCCAGCCCCTAGTTCCTATCTTTTTTTTTTTTTTTCAGCACTGAGGTTCGAACTCACGACCTTGCACTTGCCATGCAGGTACTTGTACCACGGAGCTATCTCCCCGGACTCTTTATGGTTTTTTATATCTCTCTTTTTCATCTTCTGTAATGTGAAGTTTGCAGAGAAAGAGAATCATGAGCCTGCTCCCCGCCCTTGCTTGAATTTCATAATCTTCTCTTTACAGTCATGACAGATGCCGGCCACAAGAGGTCACTGCCTTAAAAAGCAAACTGGCCGCATTCCATTCTGCTGCCCTCAAAACAGTTCTTGGAGCGAAAGCAAACGTGTGGTTTTCCTATCTTGTTTTGGTTAGGAAGAAACCCTGGCTCCCTCCCCAAAAGAACAGCTTTATCTCTGACATACTGACGCTTTCCAATTGACAACCTTTAGCCCTTTTGGCTGAACGCCCCCTGCAATCTTAGTGCCAGAGACCGAGTGAGAAGAGGCCTGGCCGTGGAAGAACTTGTGGTCTCTGTACCAAGGCTGTTGCACATTTACGTGCGGCAGGAGGAGAGGACAGTTGCCAGGAACCCCTGGGGAGGCGCCCTCCCTGTGCGGTCAGCGGTGTGCTTTCTCTTAGCCAGTCACAGGGGAGGGGGACAGGTTCAGATCCCCACCTTCCTTCTGGATGTGGTAGAAAAACAACTCTTGCCCCTCTCTCTAAGGTCCTGCCCTGATAAAAAATAGGGCTTTCCGCTCTCATGTGTTGACTCAACATTGCCAAAAATTTATCTCTACCTTTCAGTGGAGACCCTCTAGCAGGTGAGGTGGCAGAGGCCAGGAACGCTGGCTTAGGGCTGCTGTCGGGAGTGTCCCTGTGTGTGATCGCCTGGCTGCCATGAGCTTGGCTCCAGGTGTGGCAGCCCTCCCTCCTCCTTGAGGCTGAGTATGGGTCTTTGGCTTCTGGTGGCAGGTGAGGTCTAGACCTAGGGACAACCACAGGAAAGTTCTCCAGTTCATGTCCAAGGGGCTTTTCTGCCCCGCTGCTCCCGGCAGTGAAGTCCGGACTTTAGTTCATAGGCTCAGACTGTGAGTATATCTAACGCCCTGGATTCCGGGCAGGGGGACGGTGTTAAATGAAATCCCCTCCGTACTTCTGCAGAGGAGGTGGCTTGGTGCTGTCACGGCACTGATGAAGTCACTTGCAGTGCAGATTAAACAAGAACAGGCAGAGTGCTGTCCTTGGATACACGGGATTATGAAAGAAGACAGATACTGCTCTTTGCCTTTGATTGTCAACCCGTAGAGTTGAAGTCAGCTAAATATGAAAGACAAAGTAGGAAAGAAATGATTTAAATACAACTTGAGGACCACTTAGAAGATGTCACTTCATGTCCTACTGATGGCATGGAGAGAGTTGCTATCAAAACCCAAACCCTTCAAGGTGTGGTGGAGCACATCTATAATCCCAGCACTTGGGAGGCTGAGGCAGGAAGATGGCTGTGAATTTGAGGCCAGCCTTGACTATTCAGCCTAGTGAGTTCAAAGCCAGCCTGAACTAAACGGCAGGCTCTGTCTCATAACCAAACAAATAAGCACAGCAAACTAAGACAAAACAAAACCACCCATGCTAGCCAGGGGAGGAGGTGCTTGGTTGTAATCCCAGCTACTTGAGAGGCTCAGGCAGGAGGCTTGGTCCACCCTGGGAAAGTTAGCAAGACTTTGTCTCAAAATAAAAGCAGGTAAATGTTGGGGCTGTAGCTCAGTGGTGAATCACTCACCTACCATGTCCAGGGCCCTGGGTTCAATACCTAGCACTGCAAACAAAAGTACAGAAACAAAGTCCAGGCTCCTTCCGTACTGGGGGTCCTTTCTCCTGACTGACTGCTCCCCACTGACTCCTGTCATTGATAGCACTCACCTAAGGAGAGAAACACACAGGCGGTGCACAGCCACCTCTGCACCTGGGATTCCTTCCGTTCACAGAGCATGGCCTGTCGCTGCTTCCTTTGCCCCTTCAGACCTCAAACACATCTGAGCATTAATTATATGCCAGGCAGCCTCTCAGGTTGACAGCGGAGGCAAGACCTGCCTGAATCAAGGCGCGATAAGACAGTTTAGCAGGTACAGGGAGCCTAACTGGGGACCCTACCCCTGGGACCTCACTGGTCTGGGATGCCTGGGGAACTTTCTAGTGGCCTCAGCGCCATCTGTAAGCCTGAAGTCTTTTCATAACCTCGAGAACACAGCTCTACCAGAGCCCCAGGTGAGGTGTGCACCCCCAGCCAGGAAAACAGCATCCCCAAGCTCAGCAGCCCTCAGGCAGTGACTCTTGGGAGCTGGTTGTGACCGTTCCAGCTTGCACTTCCCAGTGAGCTAAACTCCTGGTGTGTGTTGTGTGTGTGTGTGTGTGTGTGTGTGTGTGTGTATGTGTGTATGTGTGTTCCCACTTCCCCTAGTTGCCCTGGGGATAAACCCCAAAATGCTGCTATGGTACTTTGCCTAGAATACACATATGACTGGTGTTTCCTGTATCTTGCAAATCAACTACTTACACTCTGATCCTTGCCCCAGGCTCTGCTTTTTGGAAGAAAACAGCTACAAGAATCATTTTTCAATGCAGTATCATATTTGGTTCCTGAGAGGGCTCTGAAGTTTTGCTTGAACATTGCAGTGTCTGTTCAGTGCTGCCCTCTGGAGCAAGGATGGTCACCAATGTTCCTGCTGAGGGCAGTGGTCAGGCAACCATGGTGTTCATGTCTGGTAGTTACAGGTCCCAGCTGACTGGGCCAAAGGCTCTATTCATCTAACAGCCTGCTCTGTGCCCCAGTCCCTTGGGAAACAAAGTTCAGTTAAGCCATGGGAGCCTCAATCAGGGTGTTTGAACTGGGAAGTGAAGAAGAATCTGGGACTGAACCAGTGGAGCTAAAGCAATAAAGATGTCATGAACTAGCCTGGGATAAGAGCTGGAGAGAAGGAGGAAGTAGCATCCACTGAATAGAAGGTCAAAGGGTAAAGAACCAAATGGGTAGTGTGGATAAAGCAAGACTCAGAAGTCCGGCAAGGTGGTGCACGGCTGGAATCCCAGCACCTGGGAGATGGAGGCTGGAGGATCTTTTTGAGTTTCAGACCAACCTGGGCTACAAAGTGAGTTCAAGGCCAGCCTGAGCTGCATAGTGAGAACCAGTGTCAAAAAGACAAATGAAAAGAAAAAGAAAAGTCAGAAATACGGAGCACGATGACCTCCAGAGTGATGATCCGCTGTGTCCTCCTCTGAGGTCTCTTCAAGGACTCATCAAAACAGAAACACCCAGGCTGCTCTGACTTGGAGACAAGTTATTTCAGAAGACGGTTGCCAACTTTTGCTTTTAATTGAAGATGTGAAACTAGGTATGACCTTGCCCGGGAGAGCTCTGTTAGGATGCAAAGGACTCCAAACTTTTATTAGAGATGCAACGGAAACCTGACGCTCATTTAATTCAGCGAAGGCACACTGATGTCTTCGTGAGTGGAACCTCATGGATGGTGATTCCCTGGAGACTTCATTCGAAATCTGAGGTTGCCCTGGGAACCCTGGGAAGCAGCGATGGGATCCACTCCCAGTGCCGCAGGAGTCCACAGAAGAACAGCCTCTACATCGCGTCCATCCAGTGGAGGTGAAGACTTTAACAATTTAGGTGAGTTGTTCAGAATTCACTCAAGGGTGATTACTCACATTTCTGGGACTAGATATTCTACCTTTCTACCCAGCTCCACTTACAGCTATCTGGAGCAGTTAGCTTTGCCTATGTAAAATGGTTGAAGCTCAAGTCTCATGGAAAGAGGTATTCTGTGTATGAAGAAGCATATTCCCAGCCCTTGGGAGCGTACCTTGGGTCGATGTTATGCCTGCAGGTGAATTCTAGCTGGGCCACTTTGCCAGACTCTGCTAATAAGACTCCATCAAACCCAGTTACATATCTGAGATACAGAAAGCAATTATTTATTGTGTAACCTGAAATTCAAACTTGAATTTCTCTCATGGAAATAGCAGTCCTGGTGGAGAAGTCAGGTGGGTCTTTACTCGTTGTCTGTGTGCATGTGTGTGCATGTGATCCGTACATGTATGTGTGTTCTGGGGCCTGACCGTCTAATATACCAGCTCTCTAGTTGTTATTTGCCACCTGCAATGACTTCGGTGACTGTACTTTCAGTTCACAATGCAGTAAGGACTAAATGCTTTCTGTAGAAAATCCCTGCAGTTTCCTCTCTTTGTTCAGTAACCATAGGGATGCCCAGCAGAGCCATATTTGCCATCTGAAGCCGTGGCAGAGATAGATGCCTATTGTGTGCTTTAGCCCAGGCAGCAATCTTGCAAATAGTCTTGTACAAGAGCACTTTCACAGTGTGGAGCATCTATGCAAACCCGTTGGTTGATGATTTTGTACTTCTAGGCCTCTTAGATCATCTCTTGGCATTGTGACTGGACTGGGCAAGGCGCCTTTCAGCACCTGTCACCTCCGTGATGGCGCTGGAGCGAGTCCATGAATTCAGTCCTCTGCAAGCTGCTGCTCGTAAATGCCTCTGCCATCCGACAAATGCGTTGGTTCTGAGTGACTTCACGCTGCGGCTGACCCAGTGAGTTTATAGTTCCGGGCTAATAAAAACTCAAGGAGATGATGTCAGTTCATGGCTCATTTTCTTCCCTGTTAAAGCTAGGATGAGATGATTAAAAAATATATAAACTGGGATTATTTTGCCTCATTCTTGCTTTGAAGAATCCTCTGGAATAGACCTCTAGGTATGATGCCAGAAAGCTTTGAGAACTGTCTCATTTCATGCTTCAATCTGCACTGTGAGGGATCTGCTTTTGTCTCTTTATTCAGACATTGTCCTTTGCCATTGTTTAACAATAAATTTGGGGTCACCCTGACTAGTCAAGGGCTTGCATAAAGTGTTATGTGAAATAAACAAAACGCACTTACTGTAAAAATAGAAGAAAATCACAAGGATGTCAATTTAACCATCTCTTTAATTACTTATTTATTCACTTATTTTTACATTTCTGTGAGCTCATGTCTGCAGTGCACAGTGGCTGTGTTGTCCCAAGGAGCTGCACGCATGCCCAGCATAGCTGAGTTCTTCGTGCGTCCCTCTCCCCACCCTCCACCTCATCCCTCACCCACCTGCAAAAATCCACCTCCCCGTGTCCTATGATGCCTTTTATTTTGCTCTTTCATTTACTCATACTTCAGGCTTCTAGCATGAGACTCTGTGGTATGTAAGCTTGTGTGTCTCATTTATTTCATTTAACATGATGATCCATTTTCCTAACTAAAGGTTCTAATTCTTCCTTCTTTATAGTGGAGTCCAGATCTTTTCTGCGAGCATGTGCAAACACCCTAAAAATCAGATAATTCCTGAAAGTAGACCTCTTTTTATTTTTGTACCCTGGATTGAGCTTGGGGCCTTGCCCATGCCAGGCAGGTGCTTATGCCACTGGGCTGGCTCCCTGGCTCCACCCTCATTCTTAATAGTCACATTCCACTGCAGGGAGGGACCATGCTGCATTCCACATAAGCCCTGTCATCAGATGTTGGGCTACTTCTCAGTATTACAGTCTGTGGGGCAAGATTCTATAATTAAAACTTTGCAAATGTTATTCTTTATTTTCTTGGAGCAAATTCTTAGAAATAGAAGACTTTGTAGTTTTTGTATCTTAGGCTAAAAGAGAGAAGAAGAGGGAGAGACAGAGATTTTGAATTTAGGAAGAGGAAGTAGGGATGAGGGAGGTTGTATGTTCTTCCTGGACACCTTTGGGGTCGAGTATTCTTTAATGTGATGATGTCACAAAGGGACAAATCAATCTTTCCTGAAGTGATGACTAACATGTGGTTATGTCTCAGACAAAAGACCTGTTAGAGGATGGCTGTGGGCAAATACAATAGCTGTGGGCCTGAGCAGATTCCACTGACAAGAGCCTAGAGGAGCGACCCTTAACTGGGACTCCCCTCGTCCCAAGAACAGGTTGTAACAGTCAGAGCTGCAGCTGATTGTTGTGACTCGGGAGGGACACTGCTGGCATCTAGAGCACAAAGGTCAGCCATGCTGTGAAGGTCCTAGGAACCACGGATGACCCCTCCAAGCAAGAATAATGTGATCCCACACGTCAAGGTTACTGAAGCCAGAAATCCCTAACGTAGAAAATGAAAATGAAGTGCGACATGTCCTTTAGAAACCATGGTATGGTGCTATAAATTCCATACTTTTAAAACAATTTTTCCTTTCTAAGGATTCTTCAGTTACCCAGCAAATGTGGCACGCCTGGAGGTTATTCCCAAGGCCACCTTGAGGACGCACAGGGCCCATGGGAAGTGCATCTGTTCCTGGCTTCTGTTAGGATTAGTCCTGAGGAGAAAGTGTGTGCACGTGTGACTTAGGGCGCTGTTTAGTGAGGGAAGCTGAGAGGAATTCAGACAATCCGTATTTTTATAAGTGTAATGTACAATAGTGATGCTACAGTTTGGCCTGTATTATCTTTGGCACAACTGCACCTAACCCAGTCAGTCACACTGGGCCTTGATGGCCAGCTTTGATTCCATATGGCTGTTTGAAGCAGAATCTTGCCGTGTATTGTGGGCTGGTCTTGAACTCCCTGTGCAGCCCAGGCTGGCCTTGAACTCGATGTGATGCTCTTGCCCCAGCCTCCCGAGTGAGTGTGGGGATCATAGGTCTGTGCCACCCCACCCGAGTCAGTCCTGGCTCAGAGCAAGGGGAATGACTACATTCCTGGTTCCTCGGAGTCTACGGAGCCCCGTGTTCTGCAGCCCTGACTCTTCTGGTCATGCGCAAGCCTGCCCTATGGAGCTGCCGTTGGGTGGCAGCTCAAATCAAAGAAACTGCTGTTTTCTGAGATCAAAAGAAGAGCCGCTTTGTGGCTCAGGACAGGGCATAGACCCTGGCGGCGGGTGGGCGGCAGTTAGAGCCTGTGTTCACTAAGCCTTGACAGCAGGCGCGTCCCCCAATTGCTGGGAGCCTCAGTAGCCTCATCTCAAAGGAGCGGAGAGGATCATCTACCTCATGATGAGCTGCGGGCTCTCTGGCCAGAATTTGGACCCTGTCAAGTTCCACCAGTTGCTGTGGCTGCCTCAAGTTTAGAAGGGGGGCTTCCAGGGCACACCCTGGCAAGACCCTCTGAGGCTCTCAGGCCTTGACGCCACCCTCCTGAGCAAGTTTGCTTGTAAGTGGAACCGGATCATTTCTGAGACTTGAGGGCACCGGGGGTGTACGTACAGGCGACTTGAAGCACTGCTGGAAAGCGCCCCTGCTGCGTTTTTCAGGTGAGGCTGCCTGCCTGACCATACCACCTGCATGGAATGTTAGAGATGTTAGAGTGGGAAGAGATCTAAGAGGAGACCCTTGTGCTGGTTTATTTCCTCTCACGCCCACCCACTCTGGTCGATCTCCTTCCATGTTCTTCCCTTTTCTGTTATTCTTTGTGTCCCAGGAACCAATGTCTGTAGGCTGCACCAGTCAGACTGCTCTGGCCCCTGGAGTGCTTGGATTTGATCAGTGTTAGGTATAGGTAGGAAGCAGAGGGTGTCTGTTG
The DNA here is from genome assembly GCA_004027915.1 of Capromys pilorides. Taxonomy (NCBI): domain Eukaryota; kingdom Metazoa; phylum Chordata; class Mammalia; order Rodentia; family Capromyidae; genus Capromys; species Capromys pilorides. The sequence goes on from PVKN010004333.1 coordinate 11,110, forward strand.
GGGGACAGTGAGGGAATTTATTCCCCTGGCTTCCTCTCGCTTCCACGTGGTTGTGGAGGCAGCCCTTCTCCAGGGCCCTCTTCTGAGCCTGCAGCCTTCACCATGCTCAGCAGCTCCCATTGGCTTTCTGTCTCCTCAGGCTTTGGGAATAAGAGAGTCCAGCTGTTGCCTGCACTTTGCTCTATCTCTGTCTCTATCTGGTTACTGATCCCTGGCTGCGCCTCTGAGTTCAGCCCAGGTGGGTACAGTTTGGCTCTCCATGGAGAGATCTTTGGAGTGTGTCATGCTGTTTCCTGCTAGGGCCCTAAGTAATGCCATCTCAGAAGAAAACTCAACCTTGGAACATGGCCTCGTGGGACTTTACCTCATCCACTAGTGTGCCTAGGAACACCCCAGCCCTGGGGCTCTCCGCCAGGTTCATACCAACACGTTTGCTTTTATGGAGGAGGGAGGTAGGCGAGGGGCTGACTTCTGTCTAGAATTTAGAAAATGCCACTCACCTAGGCTCTGAGAACAGAATAAGTGCTTGCCCTAAGGACCCATGATGAAGGACCCCTGATGAAGGGCACGCACAATAAATGGCGGCTGCTGGTGTCGTTAGGCACTGATTTGTGATCTCTCAAAAAGTAGGGAAGGAAACAAGATAGCAGTGGAATTTGTGACCTGTGCTGCACGACTGGTGTCTGTTCCCTGTTGTCGTTGTGTGGCATAAGGCGTGAATGGACCTTCTGAATTCCAGAAAGAGAAGGATCCCGAATGTTCTGTCTTTTCCTATACCTATCAGGGACGACAGCTCTAGATATTGCTGCACTTTCTAGGGCACTGATGGCAAAATCAGATGGTTTGAGGAGTAGTTCTGTTGAGAATAAAATATTTTTTTATTTAAAAAGTATCACTTGGGAGTGAGAATTATGACAGCCCGAGGGATAAGAACATCGTGGGGGCCAGGCTCATTTACTGTGAAATGCTCTTTTCTGATTAAATGCTATCAAACAATAGGTTATCTTAGAAGACTCATGGTACGGTTTATGTACAGGCGCTCCCCTCCCCAAAGCCTCAGGCAATCATTTGGCAGCTTCTGGAATTTGTGATTGATTATTGTGGAAACGAGTGCTGCACCTCCCCTGGGGCAGGTGAGTTGCATTTCAGTGTAAGGAGAAAGAGAAGTTAGCTGCTTGAGCTGTTGCTAGCTCTCTTGCTTCACCCTCTTGCTCTTAGCTGCCGCCATGAAAGCTTACCCTCTGCCATGTGCCTCTCCGCCTTGGAGCCAGCTGAGTGTGGACTGAAACCTCCAGTAACTGTGAGCTAAATGAACCTTTCCTTCCCTAATTTGAGTGTCAGATATTTGTCCCAGCAACGAGAGAAGAGTAACTAAGACAACTCGCAACACATTTCTTTTGTTGTATGTAGACAAAAGTAAATGTGGCTTTGATTTTGTATGGAAACAGATCAGAGTGGATTTTGGTGCTGATTATCCAGTGCCTCTTCTTCTAGACCTGGCACCTTTCTTTCCCTTTGGGAAACGATGTCATCCCCGCCCTGCATCCGGGTGACTTTGTTGGCATGGGTACTGGTTCTAGCGCGAGGCAGCTGTGATGCATTCCAGCCAATGGGAGCAGCCCACTCCTGAGGCCAATCAAGCGTAGAGGGGTGGGCTCATGGCCTCCGCAGGACCAACCAGAGGAAGCGACCTGTGAGCTGAGCTTTGAAAGATGAACTATTAAGACAGTGAAGAGCACCAACTACTTTATGAAAAAGTGATACGTCAATGCAGAGATTCTGAGGCATGCAAGGAAAAGGCACACAGGGTACACTACAGGTACCCATGCTTCTGTGGATTATATTGTATGTGTATGTGCCTTTTGGAGATGTCACAGTAAAGTAAAGCTAGATCTCATTGAGAATGGCAATATACCATTCTAAAGGCTGATAGCATCATTAGGTGGGACTGCATCTTTCACAAGTGACCAAATTCTCAGAGCGCTGAAATGAAAATGGCATTTATGGCCTGCCGTGCTGGCCCTGCCGGCCTGGGGTGTGCTGAGACATCGATTGAGACTGGGCGTGGTGGCCCGTGCCTGCAATCCCAGCATCGGAGAGGCTGAAAAACAGGAAACGTCTCCACAAGCCTGATCCGTATAGTGAGACTCTGTAGACCTTGTACTAAATACATAAAAAAAAGAATAATTAAAAAAAAAAGAAACAATATTTAATGACTACCATAACTGAAAAATGCATGGAAGATCTAACTACATACTGGTCTAAAACAAGTTTCCAGCGATGACTCCAAGACCTCTTCTTTGTTTCTGACCATCTTCTTCCTTCATTTGTGGGTGACCCCACTCTGAAATGGCATTAGGCTTTGTTAAGGTATTGTGGCAGCTGGAATCCGTGATATTTTCTTCTACAGAAATTTCAGCAAAGTCTCACTGGTTCTGATTGAGCCATCCAAGCAAATTATTTTGGGGAGTGGCACGCTATGGCCTGCTTGATCAGGGCCGATGTTTGCCTATGGGAGAGTCAGTTTCACTGAGAAGCTGACTGGCTTGGCTTTGTTAAGGAGGAGGTCCTCCAGAAGGAAGTTGGGTATGGTAGCCAGAAACAAAAAAAACCAACCTATGAAATACGTGCCTAGCTAAATCATGGAGCTCTGAGACATGTTTTGGAGGGAGGACTGGTGCTGGTTTGTAAGCTGTAGCATGATGCGACTGCATTTGTATTTTGGAAGGACTTATTCAGCTGAGTGTGCAGATGGACGGGAGGGTCATGGCTGGAAACAAAGGGTCAGTGACAATCCAAGAAAGTAACAAGGACACGGTGGATAAAACCACAGCCTTGAAGGTGGAAAGTTGCAGTCCCTCAGCAATGTGCATTTAGGGACTAGATCACCCAAATTTTATGGTAAGTGAAATTTAGTGGAAAAGCAGACGACTTTGTGACCACACCTTAGGCCTTTGGCTGTGCTGACAGGGTGGACAGTGGCGCCATTTATTGAATGGGAAGCCACTGAAGGACGCAGAAGGGAAGACATGAAGCAGCGAAGCAGCCACTATCTGTCTGCAGTCTACTGATGGCCATGATTCTTTTCACAGAATGGTCCAGACAAAGTACAGATTCAGTTTCTGGAATTTATTTTCTAGAATCTACAAGCAACATTATTCACAACAGTAGGTGACCTTACTATTGCAAGGGGTGCTCTTGCATTTTGAAATTACATGTAAAGCCCATGTACAAAGGTATCACAAGGTACATAGGTGAGTGTGTGTACGGGGTTTCATGCTAGCCTCATCGTTGTCTTCTGGAAGTTGGTTTGCTATCTTCTTTTTGATTCTGCATGTACCTGGCTCATCTTTGCAAGAGACTTTGAACACTTCTGGAACAAAACAGTACGTAGCAATGGAGTACTACCTAATACTACATGTTCTTTGCAAGTTAGCTCTTACAAAGAATGATTCATATCAGATCTACATTTTTAAAAGATAAAAATTATTCTTCTTTTATACAAATATCCATAAGTGCAGACAAATTGTATCAATTATTTTTTAAGGACCACAAGACACTGAAAGTTGCCTAGCCTTCACTTTTTCACTACCAAAACTGCATTTTTTCTTTTTTTCCCCCCCTTGGTCTTTTTTTTTTTTTTTTTTTCTGGTGGAACCGGGGTTTGAACTCAGGCCCTTGTGCTTGCCAGGCAAGCACTTATTCTTCTGAGCTATCTCCCCAGCTAAACTGCCTTTCTTTTTCCATGTTAATCTCTCTGGTCCCATCTTGGCTTCCCTAGATATTTCAAAATAAAATTGATCTCCAGACATATGATCAGTGAAAGAAATTATAGTTTTAAAAGTTACTCAGAGACTGGGAGTGGTGGTATGCACCTATAATCCCAGCTCTAGGGAGGCTGAAAACAGGAGGATCACTACGAGTCTGACCTACGTAGTGAGAGTTGTAGACCCTGTACTAAATGCACTAAGAAGGTAGTTACTCAGAATAGGCTCTGTAGTGAACAAACATTCAAAAGATAAGCAAATCTTGCTTTAAAATGAGTGCATGTATAGGTCCTTATCAGAGGCAAGTTTTATTTCCCAGATTATCTAATTTGCTTGGCTCTTTACTCTAATGTATTGGCTGGTGTTCTGGTGTCAGCTGTTTCCTGGAGGCAGGGTCTGTCCTTAGCCAGGCTTCCACTCTCTAATCCTTATCAATCTTGATTCAAGGCAGCAAAGGTCCACTCCTCAGTCTCGCCCTTGTGATGCTCAGAAGTAGGATTCACTGACGCATCTCCTGGGCGTCCCTTTTCACTTTTATGCTTAATCTGCATTGGTATCTCTGTCTCAGCCCTTAGTGAAGTCTGACCATGATGTAAGGTCCAGTGGGAAGAAATCACCCTGGCCCTCCTCAATCAGAACATATTTGGAAGTAAATATTTTCTTTTCTTTCATAGAGCTGTGTCTTTGTTTGCAATTTGGCACTTAGCATGTTCTCTTCCCACATTTATAGGTATTTTTGTATCTGTGCTTCTCATTTCTTGGGTCCTTAGAAACTTAGTGCCAGGAGCTGTGTTGTGTTCATCTTGATGTTTTTCTGTTTTCTCAGACTCCAGCATGGGTGTTCACACAAAGTGGGCATTAAAATACTTCTTAAATTAATGAGCCAAGAGAAGAGCAATATAAAATGCAACAGAAGATATTGAGAGGGAGAAAAAGAAAAGGAAAATGATTGCTATAACCCAAGAGTGGTAAATGAAGCAGATTCGTCGATAGGATTAACCAAAGACTGCAGTTCAGGGGGCAAGAAGATGCTAGCACAGAAGAGGGCGGATGAGAGGAGGTGCAGGACTCCAAAGAGACAGCTGTTACCTCAGGCATTCAGTCTCTTGTTTGTTCCTGCCACCAACCCACTCACAGAGCAATGGAAATACTCCTTACCTCGCTGGAATTCAAGGCGTAGAACATTTGTAAGCAACATCATCTCACCAAATCACAAAGCAGTGCCGTCAGTGGTGTGAAAGCTCATAGGGCCAGTGTACATCCTGGAAACCCTCAGGTTAAAGAATTTGGCAGAATGACTGACTGGCTATTCCTTTCCATGTTCGCTACGCATCCCAGCTTCTGCTATTTCTATTTTTTTTTCACTCTTTCCCAAATGAAAACTTACTTAGCTTGGGGGTCGGGAGGAGAAGGCCATTGCTGCGTTCTTTCCTTAGCACTCATTACACTCAGTAACACATGAACACGTCTTGGGTGCCTAGTGTGTTCCCTGCTTGTGAGGTCTTCCTTGGTCCCAGCCCTGGTCCGGGAGGTCCTGTGTACCTCCAGCTTTGGGTCAATCTGCTTATGCTGTGAGTGCTTCCCCCACATCGCTGTGCATGCAGGTGAGACTTTCCTCTAAACCCTCATTAACTTGATGAGTGCCATGGTGTCTGACACGCACATTAAAGAGCTGTTGAGAGAATGGGCATAAGCCTGAAGGAAGAAACACCAAACCAATAAAACTGTATCGATTCACTTTAATTTACTTGAAACTACTCAGCATCCCTTACATTTGTATTTGGACTTGTTTTAGCCTTTTGAGAATTGTCGAAGACTTTGTGAAGTTATGTTTCTCTTAAATAACAGACAAAATATAATTTTCTGAAGACTTAATGAGGCAGTATCATTGCTAGCTTGTTTTATCATTAAGAACATTTAGTAAAATTTCTGTTACCATTGTCTTTAAGTTGTTTAAATATTTATGAACATGAGTTTCCAGAGAATTCATATCAGGGGTTATTGTGTACTGTTCATGTTTGTGTGCTTTCAATTGTCCTGTGGGTTGCATTGTTTTGATACGGTCAGCCAGGCTGGCCTGCAAATGCTCGGGGGTCTGATTAGGGGTCTCTTCGGGTCCCCTTCTTGCTTGTTTCACCTCCTAGCACTGCAGATGGAGCCAGAGTGTCAACTGCAATGTTCTTGGCACATTCAGGTGTGTGGCACAGGTCACAGTTCATCATCTTCTGAGATGGCATCCAGATAATCTGTGTCCACATAGAGGAGGAATCCAGAAAACAAGCTGTCGGCCCACCCGGGGTCTGAGAAGAGGCCATTTTGGTCCGTGAAGAAGATCTCCAGCCAGACTTCGTCCTCTGGCTGCAGGTAGATGACCGTGGACCCAGAAGCCACGTCATGGTTCCCCGTGTTGGCATCGAAGGTCTTTATCTTGTACTGGCCGTTGTGCACCAGCCCGATGGCCAGGTGCTTGTTGGCCAGTGTGATGTCATAGGAGAAGTAGTAAATCCCTGGGAAGGCACAGATGAACTTGCCAGTCATGGGGTTGTAGTGCTCGCCCTCATTGAAGAGCACCTTGTTAAATATAATAGGCAGTCTTTCTTCTGGGTAGCTGGTTGTGATGCCCACAGAAAAGGCAGACTTGAGTACGATGCTCCCGCATCTGCACACTCCAGGCAGCCCGGGGTCGCCTTGACCTCCTCGGTCTCCCTTCTGCCCAGGAGGCCCAACTGGACCTACTTCTCCTTTCTGTCCCTCTGGTCCCATGGGTCCTTTCTTTCCAGGCTCTCCTTGGTCCCCTTTCTCACCAGCAAGACCCAGAGGCCCAGTCTTACCTCTCAGACCTTAAAAAACAAGTTACAGTGGAATTAGTTCCTCTAAAGAGTCAAAAGCAACGTCCTAACACCCCCCCCCCCCCCGACCCCCCGCCGCACTTTGCCTAGCGCACCCTGGCTTTGTCTTGCCAACCTTTATCAGTACGCTACGAAGTGACAAATCCTTTACACAAATTAATTCACAAAAGTGAAAGCGAATTTTCAGCAGAATTGCAAGTCCATTTTCTTGAGTACATGAGCCTTTGTTTAGGCTCTGGCTGATGTAAAAATAATTAACTTTCATTTTGGTGACAGATTAAATGCCACTCAATTATGCACAACTAGGCTGGATCACTACAGGGATCGGGCTGTGAACATGATGACATTATTTCCCAGAGTGGGCTCAGAGGGGCAGGCAGAACCAGAAAATCTTGTCGGGGATGCTCAATCACATGGCCTATTTGTGTCAGCTTGTATTAATAACCAAAGCATGTACAATTCAAGTTACTTATGTGTATCCACCATTTTCTATGTATCGGACACAGTGTTGAGTGTTCTATGCGCATGCGTTATCTTACTCAAATTTCATGGTACCTCTGCAAACTAGGGATTATTACTGCTTCCACTGTCATTGTGGAAACTGAACCACAGCCAAGTTATTTTTCTACAGGGAATAGAGCTGGTGCATGATGGAGCTGGGACCCGACCTCATGCCTGCCTGACTCTGGAGCCTGGGCACCCCAGGGGCAGTGGCTCGGGTGGTCCATGGTGAGGACTCAGGATGCCATAACTCTTAAAGGTGATGGTGCTGACCACCACATAGTCGGTCATTTTTAGAGGAGAACACTACATCCTAGAGAGGCAAAGAAATTTGATTCTGTAGCGCTGCTAGGACTGGAACCCAAGCCTTCTGAGCCTAACCCAAATTTATGGCCATGGGCTCCTCTCATGGGGCTGGGCTCAAGGATCCTGATTCGGATGGGCTGTGCCTCTATGTAGTTCTATCATTTTAGGTGAGGTGCCTTAATTTCTCTGGGTCTCCTTATATTTGAAGAAGACACAGAAACTGTGAAAGGTCAAATTCAAAGTCATCACACAGGATTATTTTTATTATCCTCAAATCTTTACATCTACAGTTCAGCTTTAGACTAATTGCATAGGAACAGTGATCCTGGGGTTAACTAATAAGCAAAATCTACCTACTCATTAAAGAGCAGTGGCTGAATGCCACAGAGGTACATTATTTAAATTTATGGGCAAGTCCATTCCATATTGCTCATATAATGATACTGTTCCCAAAACATACAAACTATCAGTACTTTGTAATGTTGTCATAGTGAGGGAAATCTGTTTGTGATGCAAAGTTTCACTTTTAACTATGTTTATGTTTTCAAGAACCTTTACTAATCTAATCATGTTGCCCCCCCCCCCCTTTTTTTTTTTTGCAGGACCGGGGTTCAAACTCACGACCTTGCACTTGCCAGGCAGGCACTTGTGCCGCAGAGCTATCTCCCCTGCCCCTCATGTTGCTCTTGATGCTGCTTTATTATACATCATTTGGAGAATTTGCTCATTTTTTTTTTAGTTTGCTGGTAAAGTTAATGAAGCACCTGGGTAATGTAGCTATGAAGAGAATTAAAGATTTGCTCTTAAAATATCAAGTATTGTGTTTTGTTAATTTTAGAAATTGACATTTCAACAATGTATGACACGTGGAGGATGCTGACCGCGACGTGACCCTTTCCTGGTGACTCAGGGTCAGTGATCTCGCTGTTCCCAGTCCTGCCCCTACCTATGGAAAGCTTTTGTTGTCAAATTAAAATTGTACTAGTTGAGCTAGTACACACTCCGATGCTCACTTATTGAAATAAAGTCACGATTATCTGTCTTTTCTTGTTCATTTCTTTTTGGTACAAATGGAATTGAATAACATTTTGCTATAAAGTTAATCATAGTATCAAAGACTGCAATTCCTAAATTGACATTTTCATCTTTAACAAGAACTTTTTTTTCAGTGTTTGAGACTGGGCGTGGTTGCGCTTGTCTGTAATACCAGCTCTTGGGAAGCTGTAAACAGGCAGATCACTCCGAGTCTGATCTAGTAGTGAGAGCCTGAACACCCTGTAGACTCTTTTCTAAAATTAAAAAAAAAAAGAAAAGAAAAGAAAAGAAAGAAGATTTCATTGCCAGCTCAAACCCTCCTGACTTTTTGATTTGGGACAAGTCATCCCTTGTCTGCTGGCAAACGCTCCCCTTGTAATATGGAGAAAGTATTCCAGAGTAGATCCAAAGTTAGTGGGCAACACAGCCCACAGAGGATGGGCATATGAAAGTATCGCAGTGGCACAAAACCCACTTCAGCTCTAGAGAGGTGATTGTGAAGAAAGGGCTTGGTCTCTTGGGCTTCCACTTCCCAGAAGTGGAACAGAAGTGCAACAGAAGTCTAGACTTTCAGATTTCTTGGGGTCCTGTCCTCTTGAAAATTCACAGAGACCAAATCTTACATACTGGGGTGTGATTTCATAATTCTGTGCACAGAAATATCTGCACAACCTGAATGCTTAAGTTCTCTATACTAATGCTATGATATGTTGAACTTCTGGGTAGCAGAGATTATAGACTAACTATAGTGATTTACAGTAACGCTTTCTTTCTGCATGAAGAGGTTGATATGCTAAGGGTTTATACTTTAAGAGTATAAGGAAAGAATGAGTCATTATTTATCTCCCCATTTAACCAGATAAATTCTCGGGTACAGAGGAGAATTATGGAGCCTATTTATGCAGACTAAGTGTGTACTTAGGTACTGAAGCTTCAATGGAAATAATTTTTCTTTGTCATAAATAAAATGCCTCTCAAGATTTTCTCTTCAATACCACTCCATCCATCCATCCATCCATCCACCCAAACATCCATCCATCCATTTAAATTCTTTAATATGGATTGATGCATTATGTCATTGACATAGGGTTGTGGTATGACATTGGCATGATAGCACCTGTGCTATCCTATGGCTGGCTTTTCTTACCTTGGGATCTGCAAATGTGGGTCATAGCTAACTCATGAATACCTAAGTCAATAAGTTAAATGATTTCAAGAGGGAGTCTTAGTGATGCTTAAAGATGTTTGCCTGACTATGCCTTTGGATTTAATTAAATGTTAATAATATGCTATAGTAATAATTGCTACAGACCAGTGGAGAGAAAGATGGGTTTCATGGAAAATTTATAATTCAAAGTAATAATTCTCTTATTTCTAATTAAGGGTAGTGAAATAAGAGAAATTCATTCCCTTTGCCCATATGTGGTTGTGGGTGTGGTTGGTGTTCACTGCTCACTCAGTCAAAAGACACTTGTGTGTCATTAATGGGGCAGAAGCTACATCATACCATGTTGCAGCCATGTTACAAACATGTCTCCAAAGCCCAAGGGCTCTGGTCCTGCTGCTTCTACACGAAGTATACCTCTCTTGATCGATGATAGAGTCTCACATGCCTCGTCTCTAGGCTGTTGTATATCATTGCGTGTGTATGTCAGGGAAGTCACTTAAGTTTTGAATACCACATTTTTATTTGTAGCATTAGTTTTATTGTGCATTATTATTCTTGCTGACAATAGTATTGGGGATTAAATAGTAAGTTTAAAGTCCCCAACATGGAGTCATTTCTTAATCAATGGTTATTGTTTTGGTGTATTGTAGCTATGTGTCTACAACAGTGGGTTTCCTGATATAAATGAGGCAAGAACAGGCCTTCCTTGTCTTTGGGCTGCCAGTGTCTAGGAAGGTGTTCTCAGCCAGGTGCAATTTTGTGCTGAACTCCCTTATTACCAGGGGAGGGTTTCCAGTGTCTGTAGACCTTCGTGGTTGTCCATATTTGGAAGACAGTGGGGTGTTGCTGGCTTATAGGGGGTTGCTGAGCAACACCTTACCATGTATAGGATGCCCATGAGCAGAAGATAATTATACAGCCCTTGATGTCACTAGCACAGGGGCTGAGCATACTGATCTGGATTAGTCCTGAGCAGTAATGGGTGCAGAAACACATTTCTGAATTGATAACACCCAGGGACCTGGATGAATAAGTGAATGTGTGTATAGGAGAAGACTGCTGGCCTCACATATTCTAAAATTGTAGCAATTCTGATCATTTAACTTAATCCAAAATAAAACTAGAACTATTGCATGAAGCCTATGAGTCAGTTTTCATTTATTAGATAGCTTTGAAGAATCACAAGTTTAGCTGTGGTCTATATTTGCAGATCAAAATGTCCTAATATCAACTACCATTCCCAGAGAGCTTACAGAGTGACCATCGTTCTGGGGTGGGGAAGTTTGCGTGTGTCATCGTCCTTAAACTCCACACTTACTTCTGCTATTCTCAGTTTACAAATGAGGAAACAGAGGTTCAAAATGTTTATTTGCCCGAAGATCTTAAACTAAGCAAAGGAAAGAGCCAATATCTGCGTCTAAGCCCTTCTTCTTCTTCCAGTGCTTGTTTGTTTAGCTACCACATGATTCCTTCCAGATACAGAAAACTAGAAGGGTCAGTAACACAGAAGCATGGTCCTGGTATCATCACCATTTCAAGGGCATTCATAACCACAGATCATTGGTAAGCTGTAGTCACAGAAGCCACACTATATGTGACTGTGACTGCATTCAAAGTTCCTTGAACTACCCAAAGGTTCTTTAATATTGAACCATGTTTACAGATTAAGCGGTTATTGATTTGCTAGATCTTTTTCATTGGCTAAATAATTCAGAAGTGCATCATCTCCTGATAAAGCCAGTGTGTGTTCTGACATTGTTTCGCAGAAGCCCAGTAAATCAGGTGTGGGGATTCGATACAGACGGATTGCTTAGATCTATTGATTTTTTTTTTTTTCCTTCCTATCTTTTGTCCCAACTTTTACTCCTAGAAACTTGTTTACAAAGATTGATTCCAAATCCTTTCTTCTTCTGGCATTAACACAGCCTCTGAGGAATTTCAATTTGGTTTACTCTGAAGGACTGCGGAGTCTGGCAAGCTTCCCAGGCCAACTTATTTATGGGGCGAAAAAAGGGAAAATTACTGCAGGACTAGGGGACAGTTGTGTCACTGCAGAGAGCTCCGAGAGGGCTGTGGTTTAGCCACTACAGAGCAGGTGGGAAGGCAGTGGACTATGAAAGCTGCTTGTATAATGCCACTGTCATTTCAGCTATGAAAAATAAAATCTGAAACCCTTAAGGCACTTTTGCTCAGAGCATCAGCATGAGCAAGCTGGCACCTGGTGTCTGGCTGCTAATTTCCACCTCTGCTTCATTGGTTCCTCTCCTCTCCTGTCCATCTGTCTCTCTGTCCATCTGTGCATCCAGACATGGCATGGCCTGGGGTCCCAGGCATCAGATGCTGGAGTCTGGCCCTCCAGGTCCTGAGCAGCAGCGTGTGTCTGCCTATGGCCATCTCCAGGAACCCATGTTATCCCACTCTGGTGCAGTTTTCCTACTTGCAGGATGTGACCATGTCTGTCAACAAGAGCTGTCATGACCATAAGTGAGGGTGCACGTATGGAGTGGAGGGCAGGGTCAGACACATAGGATGGGCTCAGTAAACGCTTAGGATTCTGGAAGGTGAAGGAGGGAGGGATTTCAGGAGCAATTACCATGACAAGTAATAGAGAAAGGGCATAGACTGAAGGTGAGCCAGACAAGGAAGGCTCCAGGGACTTCCTCATTCATTACCTGCGGTTCCCTTTTCACCTTTTTCTCCTTTCCTGCCGTCTCTACCATCTCTTCCTGGAAGGCCGATGCGACCGTGATGCCCAGGGGAACCGTTGGCACCAGGGGGTCCTGGAGGTCCAGGTAAGCCAGGAATGCTACAGATATATCTTGGGGAGTAGCTCTCTCCTTTGATCTGACTGCCCCGAGGTTGTCCACTGGCACATATGGCAAAACTTGTAACATAGAGCAACACAAACATCTTTGGCTCTGAAAGAGAAACACACAGACATGAACGCGCCCTCTCAGGGGGAGGGTTTCACGTGACTGATTCAGTTTGATGCGAGAAGGAGGACCTGCCACAACCCTCTCCTGCCTTCGTCTTTCCACGTGTGTAAATCCCATTTTCCCTGATAAATCCCCACTGGTTAGCACTTTATTGACAGGATCCTCAGTGTCCAGCACAGGGTGGTAAAGATGAAAGATTGATTCAAAAATTTTCAAAGCAAATCACTGTGTTGCATTCGTTCTACAAAAATCAATGACGGGTTTTGATAAACGAACTTTTCTTTTTTGTAAAAGGAATAAATTTCTTTAAAAACAAGACAGCAATAAATGATTAAGTATCAGCACCATTCTTAGTACCCAGAAATAATTACTCTTTACACATACACACACACACACACACGTGCGCACATACACACACACGCACACATACACACACGCACACACACACACATACGTCCTTCTGTACTTTTTAATTTATGCTGTTTAGATAAATGATATTATGTCATTTCCACAATTCTTTCGCATCCGCTCCTTTAACAATGCATGATGAACATGTTAAAATTATTCATGCCATTAAGAATTCTTGCTTTGTCTTTATGATGCTTTATGCTCATAACCCTCCGCTATAGATACTTGCTTCCAGCATTCCGCCAACATAAACACCATGCCAGACATCAGCCTATCTCATCTTTGCATGCATCTGTGATTGTTTTCTTTGAATTTATGGGCTTTTTAAAGCAGAAAAAAGAAGAAGCACTTTCAGGAAAACCATGCTTTTCACTTGGTAATCATGTGTAATGCCAATTAGCGTTAATTGGCATACTGTGTGTGTCCTGAGGGGAACCTCAAACTTTAATTTAAAATCTGTGGGATAGAATGCCATGGTGTCCCATTAAGCCATTAGCACCGGGGTCAATTAAGGAGCTGTGTGAAATTAAGTCACACAGTGCACCACATGCCTGCAGCGACGTGGCCCGGGCCTCTTCAGCTCTAATCTAATAGGACTTGGGTTTTCCCCCCACAGAGCCTGGCAGCTGTAAGTGATACAGCAGGTACTGGCATGATGTCCTGGCTCCACTGAGGGCGGAGGAGGTGGCATCGGTTAGAGCCACCTGATTTTGAGGATAAGCAACTCCTTATGTGGGCAAACACAGGCAAGTGGCTTGGGGTTATAGAACTGAGACATTGTTGGATGGTTGGACCTGTGTTAAAAAGAAATCTGTACGGTGCTTAATTTAGACTATACTCTCTCAAAGGACAAAAATCCTAAGGCCTGCGGAAACCAGTCTGAGAATTTCTTTCTGTTTTCACGGCTACCTCATAAAATTAACTAGGTACGACCTGCTATCTTAATGATATCTGTGGGGGGAAATGGCAACATGTGACCCAGAAATCTGCCAGAGTGCAGGAAGGTCATCCTAGAAATATGCTAGGGAGAAACCAAAGCAACTTATTTAATAGTGACTTTATATCTTCAACCAAATCTTAGTATACCAGCTCTCAAAAAAACAAAAACAAAACAAAACAAAAAAGGCACTGCTGTGTCTTTCTCATTTTTCCCTGTCTCTCCTGCCATCATTTGTGTTTTATCACCATAATGAAACGCTTGAGGCTGGGGACCTATGGAAAAAAAAAAAAAGTGGCTCCTTCACTCACTGCTTCGCATACTGACAGCTCGAAGCACACACAGTACTGGCTTTCACCAAGGGCTACATGGCTCATCACTTCGTGACAGACGGCATTACGGTGAAAATGTTAGAGAGATAGGATGGGGGGATCATAGAGCAAGTTAGGGAGAGGGCCTGGCCTGTCTCATGCCTTCCATGGGGTGCCACCCTCAGCACCTCCCCACTGCCACAACTGAGGACCAAGCCGGCGCCATGAGCCCGGGAGAGCACACTTACCCTCCCTCTCAGCTGCGGGAAGCACAGCCCCAAGACTGATCCTGGTGCTCAGTGGGATTAAGACACATTTCACCAGCCCCCAAGGCTGACGGGAGAGGTGCCGTGCTTCCAGAGGAGCCTCAGAGGTAAGAACATGGCAAGAACCTTTTACACGCCCTCCTTTCTGCCCTGAATGCATAGATTAATTCACCAGTTTATGTGAATTCGCCAGCTTGTGAAAGACTGATGAGGCGAAGGGTCTCACAGAAGGAGCTCAGAAAGGGCGGTTTCAATGACCTGGGGCTAAGGCCAGGAGGCGGTGCCAGCAGGGCCTAGAGATTATGTGGAGAGAAGGCACTGGGACGGTGTCATCACAGATGCTGTGACACAGCGGGGAGGATACAGCGACCCGAGCAGTAGGGGAGCAGGGGGAAGCCGAGCAGGGTCAGGGGCTGCTCAGTGGAGAGCAGAGCGCGGCAACTTACGGGGAATTTTCCCAAAAGAATTGAAAACATCATAGCATAGTGATATCTGTGCACCTATGTTTATAGCAGCACAATTTGTGAAACCCAAATCTTGGAAACAACCAAAATGCCCATCATCTGAAGAATGGTTGAAAAAGATGTGGTGTTTTCACAAAATGGAATATTACTCAGCTATACGGAATGATAGACTAAAAGACTTCATATATAAATGGATGTATCTTGAACATATACTCATTAGCGAAATAAACCAGACCTACGTGTGCAAATATCATATAGTCTCCCCAGTATAAGGACTCAAAAGAGTAATAAATAAATAAATACATAAATTAATTAATTAATTAATTAATTTTAGGCAGTACCAGGAATCAATCTCAGGACCTTGCGGTTTCTGCATCCTCAACCCCTATAATTTTTTTATTATTATTATTTTAGAAGAGTGACTTAAATACAAAATGTATTTGTAAGAGCTTAAAAAGCTAAAAACATTAAAAAAAACTAAGGTTTATTGAAAGTGTTAATGTTTAACTGTTTGACCAATCTTACATATCTATACCTATTAATCTAAACAGATTTAATGATGAAAATATGTAATACAGGGGCCGGCAAGATGGTTCAGTGGTCTAAAGTGCCTGCTTGGGAGAGCTCAGGCAACTGCAGGGACTCCAGTTCGATCCCCGGCACCACATGCTGCGCCAGCGCCACCACCAGGGCAGGCTGAGCCAGCCACAAAATGAATAAATAAAGAAACAAACAAAGAGAACAAGCAAATAAATAAATAAATAAATAAAAATTAAAAAAAAAAAAAAAGAAAATATGTAATACAACCATTGCTAAATTTTTCCTGTTTTGAAATTCTGTACTATATGTACTCTTCTTACTGTTTTCCTGTCTTTGTTTCTGCTATTTTTACTCTTTAAAATAAATAAAATAAAATAAATGAAAATAAATCATTAAAAAAATAAATAACTTTAGCACCGTCCATAACCACGCAAGAAGGCGCCGAGAGGAGGGATACCTCAGAGCAACCGCCGCGGATTTGTCGCTCAGTGAGTGAACTGCTTTCCCCCTGCGGAGGTCCAGTTGATTTTTATTTTTGATTCATGAATTGGGGCATCCTCGAGTTCAAACAGAAGATGAGGCCCTGCATTAGGCCTTGGTGGAACAGTGGGTTTGGGAAGGTAAAAAAGGGAAGCGGGGAAAGGGTGCCAGGGAAGCGCACAAGGACAGGACGGGTAACTCCGCCTTACGTCACGCGTAAAAATTAGACCAGAGTCGGCCTCCTCTCTTCGCTTCAGATACACTGGAACCCCGTGTTTTATGGACCATCTGGGGTGCTTCGGACTCTTATCTGCTTCCTTAGAATTTAAATCCAATCAGGTTAAATTTAGAATAATTATTTTTGCTTCTTCAGTACTGTTTTATGAATTAAATTATATATTAAATTATATTTAAATTAATTAAATTATATATATAATTAATTAAATTATATATATATATGTATCACATTCACCATAGGGAATTTAGCTCAATTCTGTTCTTTCTCATTCCTTTTCCCTCTCTTCAGCCCCTCTTCCCCTCCCTATTTGCAACAGCTTTGTTTCCACTTTTCCTTCCTTTGCTATCATTTTTCCTTTTCTCTTCCTTCCTCTCTCCCTCCCGGCTCGTAGCTCCCCATCCCCCTTGAGCATTTTCTTCCTGTTGCACAGTGTATAGTATTCACTTTGGTCCTTGTTTATGCTTCGGGTTTCTGAGTGCTTTTCGTTGCTGAATGCATTAAAACATTGCACCTGCATCAAAAACTTGAAGTCTGTGACCTGTGTGTGGTGCCCACGCAGAGCGGTGGCACGGTGGTGAGGGACTCCAGGGACTCCTGGGGCTTGGATCACTCAGGAAGACAAGGGGGTGTGGACCGACCATAATGGGAGCCCACAGCGGCTTCTCTGGGCATTGGCCCCTTTCTTACTTAAGAGCCTAAAACTCCCTGTGCCTTGTTCTCTGTCATGGTGATTTGGAAGGTTCTCCATGTGCTGACTTCATCTATTTAATTTTATTTTTATTTCTAATATTTATTTGTTTGTTTGTTACAGGGTCTCGCTGTGGAGCTCAGACTCATCGTGATCCTCGTGTCTCAGCCTCCCCAGCTCTGGGATTACAGGCATCGCCACCATGCCTGATTTTGGCCTACATGGCATGCAGTATCGAGGCTCAAACTTGGATCCTGGTGCGTGCCAGGCAGGCGCTTAGTTTGCCGAGCTCTCTCCCCAGCCCAGCTTCGTCTGCTTTGTAGCTCACTGCCCTGCTTCCAGCCCCTCAGATTCCTCAGAGGTCCATCGTGTATTCCTCGTCTCTGGCTAAAATTCTTTTTGCATGTCTTTTAAAAAACTGATCTTTTTTTTTTTTTTTTACTAGTACCTGTTTGCAGTACATAATGATGACATGCATTGTGGAAAACGGGCGTATGGACAGAACACCTCCATTCTTCCCCGCCCCCATATCATGATCTATCTCTTCACCTCCTTCTTGAAGTCTGCGGAAATGCCACCTTGTTCCTGAGTTCAACTTCTCTCACTGTCGCATACTGGAGAGTGCCTTCTTCGACCCTTGCTCCTCCTTTTCCTGTTCTGTTTACTTCTCTTCCCCATCTCACTCATCATCTCAGACTCACCAGATTACCTGTCTATTTTACCTTGTTCCTTTCTGGCCAGTGCTGTGTAAGCTCGATGTGGTGAGCACTTGTCTCTTACTGAGGTGAGCAGGGCCAAGGCTTATAAGAAAGTCTCATACAAAAGGTCCCATGCAGGGAGAAGAGAAGACTTTTTGGGGGGGAGGTGTGAATTTTGTGGAATATGAGAATGTTATAAGAGAAAGGTGGAAAAGAGGATTTAAAGAGTTTCCTGGGATCTGTGTGTTTTGTTTGCAGTGTTGGAGAGGTATAAATAAAGGGTTTCTTTTGGACAGTCCCTGGTCTTTGAAAATATTTAAAATTTAATTTTTAAAAAAAATATTTATTTACTGAATATAGGATCTCACTACACAGCTCAGACTCATAGTGATCCTCCTGTTCCTGCCTCCTCAGCACTGGGATTATAGGCCTGCACCCCCATGCCCGTTTGTGGGGTCAGTGGGGCATACAGTTCAGAGGCTTGAACTTGAGGTCTTGCGCTTTCCAGGCAGGCACTTAGACCACGGAGCTCTTTCTGCAGCCCTTTAACATTTAATTTTTGCATAGATAATAATTTGTACTTCATAATAATTTGAAAGAACCAAAGAGAAGTGCATGCATCTCTTGACTTTTCTCAGACTTCCAGATGGCCAGTTGCCTCTCCCTGGATGATCGCTGCTGTGGATTCCTGTAGGTCCTCCTTCCCTGTGCAGCCCCTGCACACAGTGTGCTGCCCTTTGTCCTCTTTGCTGCCGTGTCAGCACACACAGTCACCCACAGCATCCACAGAGGGCCAGGCGCAAGGCCCTTGGACCACTCACAGTGGTGCCAAAGTCAAGGGTGCCCAGGTCTCTGACGTGAAGTTGTGTCATGTGTGCACAAGCTCCTGAGTGCTTTCATTGATCTACAAGTGACTTACCATATCTAATATAATGCAAACATTATGTCAATAGTTACTACATCATTTTATATAGATAATCGGAAAAAGTCTACACAGCCTTAGGGTACAAGCTTTTGAATATTTTTGTATCTGTCTTGGTAAACATAGGGCTACTGCACCCCTTTTATTTTGGTAGTTTGAAAGCACCCATTATATGCCTACATTGTATTTTGCAGTGTTCCCTAATGCATGTTTGGTTTTTTGCTACTATAAACCATAGTGCAATAAATGTTTATATCTATCTGTACAACTCAGGGCATGAACTGCAAATCATTTTCCCAGTTTGTCTTTTGCCTTCTTTCATGTGGTTTGAGACTATTTTTGCCATGAAAACTATTTTAAAATTCTAGTTTTGAGTATGTGAAAGACTTCTCTCACTTCAAGATGCTAAGGCCCACTTTACACGTTTCTTCAGTTCTCTTGTTTCAGTTCATCGCATTTAAAAATTTGACATTAGAAGCTTCCTGACTCCAAAAAGGAAACAACTCTATATTTCCAACTCCTTGTTGAGAATATTCAACTTATCATCCACTGCTCACAGCTTTGGAGTGAACTCAAGTTATTTTGAATAAAACGTTTGGGTTATAACTTTATAAATATTATGGTAATTGGTAACAGCTTTATAAAGACGTAATTTGCATACCATGAAATTAGCCACACCATGCAATTCAGTGCGCGCCATAATCCACTTTAGAATCTTTTTAAATTCCTGAAAACCTATATTGATTAACAATCACCTCTCATACAATATGCTTTAAAAGCATTAAATTGAGTTATGCAAATTTGTGGCGATATGCACTAGAGTGCATTTCGTTCCACTTTTGTGCCTCTTTGGAGTTGCGAATCAAAGTTCTGGAAATAATGATGATCATGAGCAAGTCTGCCCCAGATATCAATTGTAAATGACTTTCTTATTTTTCTGCAGAGATAATAAAGTAACAGGTCATTAGCTTGTCAAGCGCATCTTTTAAAAAGTTATGCATCACACATATACACATGTATATATAGCGCTTTTGTGTTAATGTATTCAGAATCCTTAGGGTAGGGATGTAGTGATAATGTTTTGCAAGATGTTTTGAGTTACAAATACCCTTTGTTCTTGGCTAAACTAGCCATAAAGAGCGTGAGGAGAAACACTGACCTTCCAGAAAGTGTGTTCCTAGACTGAGATCCTTCTGCAAAAGATACGTTTATTTTTTCTTGTAGAATTAAAGAAAAATTGGTGGGAATGTAAAATGGTACAACCTCTGGAAAACAGTATGGTGATTCCTTAAAAAAATTAAATATAAAATTACTTTATGGTCCAGCCATTCCATATCAGGGTATACATTGAAAAGAAGTAAAAATACGGACTCCAACAGATATTTGCACCTCCGTACCCATGGGATATGATTCACAATAGCCAGAAGGACACTACATCAACATGAGAGTAGAACAAAGCATGGTGGTAGTACAGTGGAATACTATTCAACTTTAAAAAGGAAGGAACTCTGATGCATGTGACAGGAGAGATGAGCCTTGAAGTCATTATGCTATGTCAAATAAGATAGTCACAAAAGCACTGTGACCCTATGATTCCTTTCATAGGGTGTTCCTAGACTAGCCACATTCACAGAGACAAAAACACTACCATTTCTCTGTGGACTCATCTACACAGTCATAAAATGGCACAGCCAAGATTTGGACTGAGTTATGCTTCTTTCCAAACATTGGAGTTTTCCTCCGCATCATGTGAGGGAAACTATAACACATTACTTCACGACAAAGAACTGGACTTGATTATTAATTCAACTTGAAAAGGCTCTTTGCCTGGAAATCATTAGGAAGAGGATAGGTGACCAGGGAGAGTTGAAACAAGACATCTCCTTGGCCTCCAACACAGAGATTTCACAATCTCAGGCTTTGTCTTTCTCTGGCTGCCATAGGAGGGGTGCTGCGCTCGGGACAGCATGGAGACCCCGGCCGTGCAGCCCCAGATCCTCTTGGTGCAGGTCCTGAGCTCTTTGCCTCTGGAGCTCTAACTTTCCTATGCGCGACTGCTTCCCTGTTTGAATAAGCTCCTTCTCCTGGAAATGCTCAGATCCCTGCAGGTCCACACAGCCACCATGCACTGTGGCTTCCACTTGCTTGCTAA
Source organism: Capromys pilorides (assembly GCA_004027915.1). Lineage (NCBI taxonomy): Eukaryota > Metazoa > Chordata > Mammalia > Rodentia > Capromyidae > Capromys > Capromys pilorides. Next base: position 31,776 of record PVKN010004333.1, read on the forward strand.
TCTCTCCAGCAAAGCACAAACTCTGTATCACAGACACAAGGGCAGAGACTGGCCTGTAGCAGAGGCCTCAGCAAAGACTGGATGAAGAAAAATACGTGTTCATCAGGGTTATTATTACCGGCAGTTCATGGTTCCTAAGTTGTGGTTGTTTCAGGTTAAATGCTATGACAGTGCTTCAGTTAAACCTGACCCTTGCAAAATAGGTTACAGCCTACTGAGCAACTCCAAGGCCATATCATCTTTCCCAAAGCCCTTCTGTGGTAGCTTGGATGGAAACCAGAATCCAGAGGCTACTGTCTGCCGTCACAAAGCCAGTGTCAGACGAGATTGAGACCTGGGTCTTCACTTCCCTGGATTCTTCCTCCAGAACCACTTGTTTAATACACTAAAAATCCACCATAATGAAAGTAGGCCATTGTATCTACATTTGTCAAAACCCTAAGAAACAGAATAAATGCCATACCTTGCTTTCAGTTGGTGGTGGTTGCTGGGTCCTCGGTGCACAAGAGACTAAAGACCTTTATGAGAGCTCAGTAAAAAGTTTGCTTTGGTACCAGGCAGAATAAGAAGTCCAAATTCTCAAAAATTTCCAAATAGTTGTGCTAAAAATAATCTAGTTTAGTCCCAAAGAGCCAGGGGCCCTGGAAGTTGTTCATCCAACAAGCTCCACGCAGGCACCAGTGAAAATTGCAGTCTTGTTTGGGACAAACTTTAAGGGCCTGCTTTCCTTGACTGGCGAGTTTATGGACTTCTCCATCCCAGTGTACTCTAGCTTCTTTCAGATTTGTTTACTTTATTTTTCCCTCTTCATTTGCTTTCCATGGAGTGGATGGTTCCAGAAAAAGAAATCACTTACCACCTGGAAATTAGTTGTTAACTTAGGAGAAAAGTGTCATTTCCTAGCAGAGAGTTTTGGAAGTACAAACTTGAAACTCGAGACATAGAATGGATTTTCTTGGTCTAGCAAGGAGCACTGTCCCTATTCTTGATAAATATGGCAGGAAAATGCCCCTAGATGCTTTGTGCAGTAAAGAGAGAGAGGGCTGTGAACCCTCTACTGATGCTTTCTTTGTTCTTTTCAGAACGGATAAATGATTGAGTATTTTTAGAAGACGAATATGTCTCTGTTCCTGCAGAGAACAGACCATAGCAACTCAAGTGGCAGAACAATTCTCCAGAGCCTCAGACTACTCATCTTTGGTGCAATCAATTTCTTTGTTTCCTTCTGATATGTGTTTCTTGTATCTCCATGGCAACAGCAATATGTAATTCATGATGTCACTTAGGGAAATTAGGTGGCTAAAACATCCTGTTTTCTTCCTCTTTCTTCTAAAGCAATAACTCTGAAAGAAATGTTTCCAGAGTGAGGGAAGTGAGTACTGATCACCATACTGACCAAGAATATTCTGCCTTCAGTACCCACCCTTCACGTGGGAGGAAACAGTCTTTTTGAGTTTTCTGGCTGTCAAATCCTTAATGATCCTATAGCATTGTAAAAATAATGTCTTGCCTGCAGAAGCTAATCCAATTTTTTAAAAAAAATGAGAATGCATTCTTGCTTGCATATAATTCCTTCGTTTATTTTTTCATCTTCAAAACAAAATAGTTGTTCTTAATTATTTCTCATGTTCTTTGTAGTTCTTGACCTTTCCTAACAGGACGTTGAAACCGAATGTCAGTTACTGACAAACTTCATTTCAGGTGTCCCAGCGTCTCGTGTGTTCATTTGTTTACAAGATCTCGCTTCTGAAGTGTGGGTTGCCTTCATTCAGTGAGTGAGTTCTCTGCCAGGGCACTTGGATGAAAAGGTAGGCCAGCAAATGTTTGGATAGATAGGTGCACTCTTCTCTTTCTGACTTCCTGTGGACAAGTATTGATATCACTTATGGACATTCGTATTTGCTTTTTGTGTAGTTTCCCTTTAGTGTTGGTTGCACATATCAATGGGTTCACTCTGATATTTCCCTCCTTGCATCCAACCTGTGCTGATTAAGACCAACCTGCTTTCCACATCTCCTGTTCCAATTCTTCTATCACACTTGTTCCTCTTCCTCTTCCTCCTCCTCTTCCTCCTCTTCCTCTTCCTTTTCTTCTTCTTCTTCTTCTTCTTCTT
>PVKN010004334.1:0-33859 GCA_004027915.1 Capromys pilorides
CAATTATTGCGAATGTACTACTAATGTGTTTTGAAACTATCATATTGTTATCTCTTATTAAAAGTAATTTTAAAAAGAAAAAAATATATAATCATATTTTCCACATCCTAGGGCCTGAGGAGGGGGACTCACTCCCTATATCGGGGCTCCTGAAGAACTACGGGCTGTGCCAAACCCAGCCAGGCACCTATTTTTACAAATAAAGTTTTATTGAAACACATCCACACCCACTTTGCTGGCTATTGTATGTGACTTCTTTTGCTCTATAGGGCAAACCTAAGAACGTGCAGCAGAGACCCTGGCCTGCAAAGCCAACAATGCTTACTACCAGCATTTTACAGAAAGGGCCTGTGTGTACCACACCTGACGTGCTTAATTCTCGAGTCTCATTTTTGTCCCCTGCCGGGCTCCCGCGACCATGGGAGCCTTCTGTCTGTCTGCCAGCTCCCACTGTAGAGCTATAGAGTGCTTCCTTCCACCCTCAAATGAGAGGAGCCTTGGGAACAAAGCCCTCATTATAGAAAAAAACATCGCAGCAGTAATATCTTACCTTCATTCTATGTGGAATTGATAATATCTTGATAAGCTGGGTCAAATGAAAGTTGGTACCACCTGCTTCTTTTCATGCATTTCAAAGTGGCCAACAGAAAACTGAAAGCTAATTTAGAGACTGCATCCTACTGCTAGGGATAGCTCTAAGTCAGACTCCACAGGGGTCATCAAAGGCCTCAGGAAGAGGCCAAGCCATGAATATTTCGGTGTTTGTGGCCCTCACTCAACTCACTCAACTCCATTGTTACACAAAAGCAGCAGCAGAGGATTCATACAGGAATGAGCTCGAGGGTGTCCTGATCACGTCTCACTCACAAACCCAGGTCCCAGTCACTGCTGGCTCGCACCCTTTCCTTGCCAACCCATTTCTAGAATATTCATAGCGTTTTAAAAAGGGGCTTAATCCTGGGAAATTCCATGCTATTCACTTTTGCAGAACCCTCAGGGAAAAGTCTCATTTCACTCAACTAAAGCTGGGAATGAGGTCCACTGTGGACTCCCCGACCCAGGGGCTCTTAGAGCCACAAGGCCACCTTGCAGCCCAGGGACTCTACCTCTGGCACCCACCAGCCAACTCACTTGGGCGTGTGGGCCTCGTCCACGCGGTGACCCAGCTGGAACTCGTGGGATTTGCTTCGGTGCAGAGCCGTGAAGCCTGGGATCAGGTGGATCAGCTTTCGAGAGGAGGGCGGCGGGGTTCCCGGGGGCTTCAGCTTGTTCTTCCTCCTTGTGGGTGGCGTGCCTGGTGGGGTCACCGTGGTGACGATATTTGGGGTGCGTGGTGGGGTGCGGACTGTGTGCCGCTGCCTGGGAGATGGGGGCAGGGACCGGTGGCCCGACTCCAGAGGCGGTGGCGGGCACAGGCCTGGGTAGGCGTCCACAGTGAGTCTATCCACGTGAGTGTACACGGGGGCCCCGGGCGTGGGGCTGGCGTGACAGAAGTGCTGCACACACTTGGGCTGGACTCGGGGGCTCTGGGAGAGGTGGGTGCGGATCCACGGCGTGGGCTCCGGGGCACACACGGGGTTGTTCTCTTTGCCTGTCTCCGTGGTGGGCCACTGGATGGTCCAGTCTTGTTTGGAGAGGTTGCCTCCTGAGTTGGAGCAGAGAAGCAGAGATACAGTGGATGAGCCAGGAGGAAGCGAGGCACCTTGAAGGATCCACACGGCGCCTGACCACCCACGCATCTTACAGGACAAGCGCAGCATAATGCGCAAGCCTGACATCCCACACATGTTATACAGCATGCTCCTTACATTGTACATACCTTAAATTACACGCGTGTCAGGCCACATGCACACCACACCATACATACCTTACATTATAGCATCTCACATCATATGCATGTTCCACAACAAGCAGCTCACATCATAGGAGCGGTACATCATGTGTGTCTTTCATCTTACGCCCATTACAGCCTATACATATCACACATATGCATATTATGTCATATGATCATTGCGTCATGTGCTTATCCTATTACATGTCACATTACAGGCCCCTTACATCACAGGTCTATCCCACCACACACAGTAACCACTTGCATATTATGCTGTGAATTTTTCTCTTTTTTTGTTTTATGTATTTGGTACGGGCTCTCCCTACACAGCTCAGACACAGTGATCCTCCTGTTTTCAGGCTCCCCAGCGCTGGGATTACAGGCATGCAGCCAGCCCAGGAGGCAGGGCCAGAGCAGCCTGTAGTGCTGGGGATCAAATCCCAGTCTCCGTTCTTCCCTAAGCAGGTGCTTAGTCTGCTGAGCTATCTCACCAGCCCTACTATATGTAAATTATATCACATGTGTGTTACATCATCTGCACATTCTATTCATTAGGACATTTGCAAAAGCCAGCCACACCCTCTGGACCTCTCCAAAGGGAGAACTGAATCCTTTTATTTCCTCATTCAACATCTTCGCTTTCCATAGCACAAATGCCCAGAAAAGCAATGAGAGTATTTTTGATATATGGGGTCAAATGAAAATTGGTATCACTTCCCTTTTTAAGCTGCCAAATGCTCCAGCATTTCTAAGTGACTTAAAGTATTCTCAAGTATAACTTTTCCCTTCTGTGGTGATTTTACCATCGGACTCCCATGCGAGATCTGCAAATTCTCCAGAAGCCCAGTTCATGTGTGGCCCCTCCCTAACCTCTGCCGTGGCCTCTGCCCTTATGTTCTGGTGGACGTGGCTGGGTGTGCATTTATGGATTCAGCTAACAAGCACTTCGGGAATGCCACCGAGGTGCCAAGCACTGTGCTCGGTGGAGGGGCGGTGGGCAGCAGCAGCGGGCAAGGCCTGGCCCCCGAGGCCGACTCTCTGCCAAAGCCCAGCAAGCAGAGGTGAGCAGACGCGCTTGCTGAAGCATTGTGTGCGGCTGTACCACTGGGAGGGAAGGAAATGGGGTGATAGGACCAACGGTGCTGCCATGGGGAGCGGCCCACACAACTAGGGACCACTACACCACCATAAACAGGAACCTCAACCGAGCTCCACAGAATTATGCTACCTGAAAAGGGCTAATCCCAAACGCTACACACCGACTGATTCCTCCTACATGGCATATTTGAATGGCTACACTTTAGAAAAAGAGGATGGGTCGCTGGTTGCCAAGGCTGCATAGAAGGAAGCAGATACGGCAATAAGAAATATCTCTCTCTCTCTCTCTGTCTCTCTCTCTGTCTCTGTCTCTCTATCTCTGTCTCTCTCTGTCTCTCTATCTCTCTGTCTCTCTGTCTCTCTCTATGTCTGTCTCTCCCTGTCTCTCTCTGTCTCTGTCTTTCCCCGTCTCTCTCTGTTTCTCTCTGTCTCCCTCTGTCTCTCTGTCTCTGTCTCTCTATCTCTGTTTCTCTCTGTCTCTGTCTCTCCTCATCTCTCTGTTTCTCTCTGTCTCTCCCTCTGTCTCTCTCTGTCTGTCTCTCTCTCTCTTTTCACTCTATTTCTTTTTTACGGTGTTTTTTGTTGTTGTTGTACAGGGTCCCACTAGGTAGCTCAGACTACCTAGTGATCCTCCTGTTTTCAGCTTCCCCAGCACTGCGATTACAGCTGGTCTCAGCAGCTGTGTCAACATACCCTGGGGCAGGGCCAGCGCAGCATGTGGTGCCTGGGATCAAACCCTTGTCCCTGAGCTGACCTAAGTAGGTGCTTAGTCCACTGAGCTATCTCATCAGGCCTTCACCACTCTTTCTCTGAGTATATACTTTAAAATTTCTGTCTAAATAGATCCTTTGTAAAAAAGAAAAAAGCAAGTGAGCAAGCAATACAATGCACATTACAGAGTCCAGCATTTGACCATGGTGAAGTACATAAAATGCTTCAGCTGATGGAATTACACAGAACAAAATACACACACCACCCATGTGCAAGAAAAACTGAGGAAACCTGGAAAGGGCCAGTGCACTGCATCAATACCGGTATCCTGGCCAGGACACTAGTTTTGCAAAATATTACCACCAAGGGAAACTGAACAAAGTGCATGAGGAATCTCTCTGTATTATTCTTTATAAGTGCTTGTGAATTTACAAGTACCTCAAAATGTTTAATTAGGAAATTAAAAATGAACCCCCAGAGCAGAATGTTCAAGGGAAGCCTCCTAAGGGAAGAGAGGCATAAGCTGGCATCCGAAGGACAGGAAGGAGATCTCACCATGCCAACAGCTGGACCAGGCATATGCGGGGAGGGAACAGTGAGGGCAGGGCCCCAGCAGATGAAGAGTTGATTAGCTGCTGCTGCCGCTGCTGTTATATTTTAGGTTTTCCAGAAGTATTAAAAAGAATGGAGAATTGCTGTTAAGATCCCACTGTAATAATTTAGGTTCTCAGCCTTGATAAAAAATTAAATTTAAAAAATTAGATCCAAGAGTGTATTAACATTTTCTACCCTTCTGCTCTATTGAGAGACACCTGAAAGTCGATCTAGTCAAAGACAAGACCTTCAGGCGACATCTGTGCTAAGAGATGTCAACACAGAAAGGTCAACTAATAACAGATGTCCCAGCTTCAAAACCTCCTGAGGTGGACAGGACTTGCTCTCCTGGGTGCCTCTATGAAGGTGGTGTTCCCACAGTAGGGTGACATTGGGAAGGGTGTCCTCACCCAAGGCTGAAGGAGCAGCTGAGAGGTGGCATCATCAGGCCTGGGGCTGGGCTGTGGTTCAGGTTCTACACGAGTTCAGTGGGGGGCCGTGGAGAGTTTGAAAAAAGGGAGATCCTTGACCTGGTGTTCACGCCTCAACATTCACACAGGCTGCTGCGCAGACAGCAGTGCCCAGGGAAGGGTGTCCTAGGGACCATGCAAATGATGCCAGCTCTGAAGCTCAGGGCAGGGGCATCACAAAGATGCAAAAAAAAAAGATGGCACAGAAAGCCAGATAGCTCAAGTTGTCACTTAGATGTGAAAGCGGCAAAGGTGACACAGGGAAGCAGGGAGCAGAAGACAGTCAGTGAGGTGGGGAGGACTTCAGGGATGTGGAGGGGGCGGCTGATGGTACCCCTGGAGGAGAAACTACCTCTCGCATTCTACAGCACAGGAGGGCAGTGGTGACCGATGGCGGTGAGGTGTAAGGATCCAAAATAGCTGGTAGGGGAGATTTTCAATGATCCTAGTGCAAAGAAATGGTACATGTTTCAGGGGATGAATACCAGCTACACTGACCTGATAAGGACGCATTGTGCACACCTACTGGATTGACAAGCTGCAGCCCACAAATACGCACGAGTACTAAGGGTTGATTACACTTCCACATAACCAAGAGGAAAGCCAGCTGGTGTCAAGGGAGGAGGGGCTAGAGGGACCTGGGGGAAGCTATCCTGTGGGTGCTCCCTTTTTTAAAAAAACTTATTTTTATTAGTTTTTGTAATAGTTAATACATTGCATAATGTCTTTGCCCTAGTTCTTCACAGTACAAGATGCAGACATGATTTCTTATCTAAACATCATTAGTACAGATCTTTCTTTTCTTTGCACAAAGAGAAAGTAGCAGTATATTTAGTCCAATAGTCCATAACAGTAATGGGTGATCAGTTCATCTGGCATTATCAGATGCTATTGATTTGAGCCTTTTACAACTCAGCATATTAATATAGCTTTCCTTTTCATACCTCATGGTTAGACTTTTCTGCTGGATGGTTAAGACCAAGATAAAGCAAGATCTATGCTACAAAAAAATATGTAACTTTTGTATCTGACAAGGTCAGTCAGGTCCCCTCAGGGTTTAACCTGGAGCCATGTACTGCAATAAACAACAACAAAAAAAAGGAGATTTGAAGCCCGAAGAAATTTCAACTCATAGCCAACAATAATAATTACTCTAACGACCCTAACAAGGGCTAATTTGTGGCCCATTTGCCAGTTTACCAAATGCTTTCAAGAATGTTGACTCACTGCCCCATTTTAATTTAAAACAACTCATTGTGTTATCACACATTCAATACAGAAGACATTAGGAAGTTCAGCTAGGGACAAAGTCAGCGTTGGTCTGTGGCCTCCTCGTCACCGCTGTCAACCTTCAGCTGCTCAGCTTTCCAGCTGGCTTGCTTTCTTCAGGGGCAAACATGTCAGAAGACAACACGACAGTTCTTTACTTGTTCTTCTGAAACTGTTTTACATCTTACTTAATTTTTGTAACTCTGGGCCCAAAGGGCCATTTTTCTTTCCATTTTGTAGCTAAGGACACTGATACGCAGAGATGGGGATGTGTCAGAGTCACATCAGAGATGATAATGGGAAACCCAGTTATGAGCTCAGGCCCTTGGCCACTTCTCCAATCAGGGCATCCAGATGTCTGCCATGGAGAGCCGGGCCTACATGTGCTGAAGACCACAGGCCATATACTACATTAGTGCTGAAGCTAGGCCTTGTTTCTCACAAGCATCTCCTCATGCCCTCTCCCAAGTTTTCTGGAACATTCTACCAAAGCCACCATCATTACATCTACCTTCAAATACATATGTGCACACATTAGCCAAGCAAGAATCAGTGTTGGAATCAAATGATGTGGGCTCCATGTCTCGGTTCCCCTCTTCCTGGCTGGGTGACCCTGAGTACTCCTCTGGCCTCTCTGAGTCTTAGCTTTGCTGCCTGTGAAATGGGACAATAATAGAGCCTTCTTCAGAGGGGAAGATGAGGATCAAATGGGATGACCCACTTATGTGCCCACTGGAGCCCCTGATACAACGCAGATGGCTGCACGCCTCAGCTACTCCGACTGCAGTTCTCAGCACTGTGGTAACAGGAGTGTGTACTGATGCTGAGAGCTGTGCTACCCTCTCTCTGTGGAGAGTGAGAAGCTGATGTCACAGAGACTCAAAAACTCCGGTAGGGGGTGGGGGGGGTGGGGGGGAATGGGAGGGGGACAGAGACTCAAGCCCACGCAGCTTCTCTAGCACCCAGAAAGCTCTGGACTGAGTATTTATTCAGAGAATACACGCCTTCCGCCAAGTTAGCCCACATAAAATGTGTTTACGAAGGGAAAATCTGTGTTTTTAAGCTACCGTACACTCCTACTACAATGCAAGCCCACTCTGGGTGTTCTCTCTGAAGCCGTCGCCCTCCCTGAGGGACACACAAAGAATATGGGACAGGTAGTCAGGGGGCTCTGACTTAAAATTCTGGGTCCACCATGAGCTCTGAGGCCTTGGGCAGGTACTTCACTTCTCTGAGCCTGTGTGTTGGGGTTCATACAGAGGGAGCAACCGTGGTCTCACTGCAGAAATTCAGAGCGGATGAACTGCATTCCTTCAACCATTTGTGTGACAAATATCTGAACACCTTTCACACCCAGGCACTGTTGTAGGCTCTGTAGCGGAGCGATGAACACAGCATACAAAAATTCTTGTAGTCATGGAGCTCAGATTCTCAGGGTGAAAGCAGAGAAGAAAGGGAAGGGGAAGCCCATGACACACGATTGGTCCTGTATTGCTCACTTCATATCTACAGTGGTAAGGGCCGTTGTGGGGGGAGGGGTGGGGGAAGACAGAAACAATTACAAAGCTCTAGGGGCTCCTTTACCCAGAGGAAAATGGGGTGGTGACCAGGGACACTTGGGCAAACATCAGAGCGAAGTGAGAGAACGAGATCAAGGGATTGAAATCATCAGGCAGAGCCCAGACGTGACAATGACGCAGACACCAGGCCAATGACTGGAACGCGTGCTCCAGATGCCTGAGACTCCGCTGGCATAAGCTGTGCCACCCACCTGGTGGCTGGAAATCTCTCTCCCTGGCCCTTGAGGGGTTTACAGTCTAGTGGGAAAAATCTACAGTCCAGCACCTGCGAGCTGCCACCGCATTCCTAGGTGGACACCTCAAAGACCGGAAACAAGTGCTCGAATTTGTGTGCACAGAGGTTCCCAGAAGCACCGCCCTCAATCGCCTAAGGCAGAAACCACCCGGGGGTCTGTCAACTGCAGAATGGACAGGTCGTCCTCTGTGGGCTGTCCACTCAAGGGACACAGCTCAGCCAAGAAAAGAACGCAGTGCTGATCCCTGCGACACCCCTGGGTGAACCATGAAGACACCCTGCAGAGTGCAAAAACTCCAGACACAAAAGGTCACGGACCACATGATTCTGTTCAAATGAAACACCCCAAAGAGGCAAATCTATAGAGACGGGGAATTGATTGGTGGTTCTCAGGGGCTGGGGGCAATGGGGGAAGGGAAACAACCATTGGCGAGTTTGGGGTCTCCTTTGGGGTGATGAGGATGCTTAGGAGCTGCCCACTGGCCCTGCCCGCGTGGCTCTGAACATGCCAGATGCTGTGGAGTGTGAAGTGATTAGCTGTACCCGATGTGAATTTCATGGTGGTGAAATGAATCAGGGAGTACTCACAATTCCAAATGCAGACTCCTATGTCAGAGGTGATGCCAGGCCCACGGTGAATCGCCAGCACTCACGTGCATGGGGAAGCTGGGATCTGCCCGCTGCAGCTGCAGATCCAGGGTGAGGGCCCGGCCCAGCAGCCATGCCCGGTGAGGAGCTCATGTTCTTCGGATCGTGAAGGAGGATGTGGTGCATATGAGTGAGCTTTAGTGGGACCCCAGGCCCTGCTCCCAGCGAGGGAAGGCCTGGGAAGTGACCCTGGCTCCCGAAGGCCAGGGCCCTGCCCACGATGTTGCTGTCATACGCCAGCTGCTAACCCTGACTGACTGGCTTAAAAGTCCCACCGCCCGCTGGATAGAGTCCTTTCCCTGAAGTTTGTTATTGGTCCCCACTGTGTAAAGGACAAAGGATGGTGCCACACACCTGCCACACTTCCTGCCCTCCGGCCACTAAAACATCCAAGAAACACTGGCACACAGGCACGCTGGGCATCTGTCTTCATTGTCCAGCAGGACTCATGGTGTGCAGGGGAGGGATATGTCTAGGGGTGGCGGGAGCCCAGCCTGAGGCTACTGGAAGTGCTTAGATGGGAAACACTAAGGAGCTGCGACACACAAGACAAATATGGTGGAGAGAAGGCTACTGACCAAGTGCAAGCCCCGAAACAGTCAACATCTAAGGGGAACTGACTCTGTACCGAGGCTCTGTAACCACACAAGCATCTCTGGGATAAGCAAAAAGCACCATTTCATAGATGAGGAAGCTCAGACCCAGGGAGGGTAAGGGATTTGCTGGAGTCCACACAGCCAGGAAAAAGGCAGCTGGAATTGGAGTGTGCTCTGTACCCTCAACTCCAGATTGATGTCCCCCTGCTAGCGTGGATACAGCACTGGAAGCCATGCTAGGGAACACAGGAGGTAGAGGTGAGCCTGCCAAGATGGCTAGGTCAGGCCGAGTCCGCAGTTCCTGCAAGAAGCCTAGCGGGAGATGCCCGGATGCAGCTGCCCCTCACCTGCCTCTTCTCCCCAGGGAAGAAGTTATTTCTCACCCAGAGAGAGTGGATTGTTAAGTTATAAAATCTCCAGAGCCTACCGAAGAGCGTCAGGCTTATCTTTAATTTTCTTCTTCCTTTTTCCCTTTTTTTTTTTTTTTTTTTTTTACAAACGCATGACATGATTTAATCAAATTCTCTTGCTCTCTTCTCTCCCGTCTGCTGCTGCATCTCCAGAGCAGACATCGCATGACCCCGAGTCACAGGTGGGTCCGGGAGAGCGCCGCCACAAGCTGATCCCCTCCCGAGAGGTGAGGCACATCCTTTCTTTCCACACAAAAAGAAAAGGATTGACATAAAGCAAGAAATTAGAAGGGTATTATTATTATTATGTACAGGACACCCCAGCCTCTGCCACACGACACGTTGGAATTAACTTGCCCTTCCATTTGCTTGATGTACCTCAATTTTCTCATCTGTGGAATGGAAATAATGACAGCCCCCCCCCCCAATTGTTCTGTGGCAAACAGAACACTTAGCTTAGTCCCAGCACACAGCAAGTGATGTATAAATATTTGTAAAATATAGGTCAAACCAACTAGTCTAGATCCTTCAGTTATGTCCCAAAGGTGAAATAAAATAAGTGCATACATAGCATGCCTCATGCTTGATGTAGAGCTGGTGCTCAAAAACCAGTGGGGTGAACCGTGTCTTGCGAAGTCTCAGCCCACAGTCCCCCATGTGCAAACAAGCCGAGTTTATGCCAATCTAGTGCCTGCCATCCTCACCCCAACAGGAAGGGACACACAGATGAGGTGGAGCAAACACAGACGCAGAGACTGGAGTGACACGGCTCTGAGCCAAGTGACACTGAGGACAGCCAGCACCCACCAGGAGCTGGGACGGAGAGGCCCGGGACAGATGTCCCCCAGAGGCTTGGAGGGGATGGCGGCGCTGCAGACACCCCGATTTCACACTTCCGGCCCGCAGCGCATGAGTCAGTATTCACTGTCTTAAGCTACTTGGTGTGGGGCGGATCTGTCACTGGAGCAGGGGGTTGTCACGCCCAGGGTAGGAGACTGGCCTCTCGGTGTCACAGTTAGGGGATCCCCCTGCCTCCTTGCAGGGCAAGGATCCTAATGTATCTCAGCAGTGAGTATTGGGTAAAAGAAAGGACATGGCTGAACCCCCAGAGTGATAGCACCCTACTCCTGCACTTTCCCTCGCCCTCACATGGCACCCTGAAGCTGAATTGGAACCCAGTGCCCCCCAAAACCTATAGCTCCTCCAAAGACAGGCGGACAGGCAGACACTACGCTGAGCTCACCGAGACACTGAGCTGTCCCCACGTCTGGGGTCCCTTTCTTAAACTTGGCTCAGTGTGACAGTGAAGAAGCAGTCAACGCTCAGCCCCCCACATTCCCAACCCCGCCCAGCCTTCTCCCTCCCTGCTTCTCCCTTCTTCCCTCCTGCATTTGAAAATCAGAAGCCCAGAAGCAGAAAGGCTTATTTCATTACCCAAATTGCCAGCTGGTAAACTGATGGGGACTCCGCTCCGCGGAAGCTGTGAAAGCGCCTCGCGGAGGGACTGTGTTATATTGGCTCAACGCTCTCACTTTTGATCCTCTTTTTAATAAAGTCTGAGGGGGGAAAAGGTAATTTTTCACTTTAAATGGAGAAGGCGTGGTAGCAAGAGGCTCCGGGGGTTATTGATCGCCACCCTTCCTATCTTGTCATCCGTTTCTGGGAAATCATTTTATTTCAAGTCTAGAAATGGGCGGGGAAAAGGGAATAGGTTTGAAGAAATGAAAGGTCTGAGGATTGATTAAAGGCATTTCAAGGTGTACGGGTTTTTCTTTTGACATTTTCTGATAAGGGAGTAGGGGAAATAAAAGCCGTTCTTAAGGGAGAAAAATTATTTCGGAAAGTCTAGGCAAGTGTCTGACTTCTTTGTCCCTTCCCATTAAAACTGCATAAGCAGGCTAACGTGGGGCTGAGAATCCGTCTCCATCTCGGAGTCCCTGGCACGGTATGTGTTCACCTTAGCTTTGCAAGAGACAGGCGACAGGAGCCCCTGTTCCAGGATCACTGCTCCTTGGAACTTTCATGAATATCTCAACATACTTGTTAGTTTAATCCTTACAACTTCCTGGCAGGAAGCGGAACTTTGAGCTACTATTTGAAAATCCTTGTCGTCTTGGGGAAAGCGAGTCACTGTAATGCTAACAGCTGCTCACACAGGTCGAGCGTTCCCAATCCCTGAATCCAAAATGCTCTGGAACCTGAAACTTTTCCAGGGCTGCCACAAGGGACCAATTCCACGCCTGACCTCCTGCGATGGCTTCACAGGAAATACGCAAGCACCCTAAAATACTGTATCAGGGTCCTTTTGGTCTGCCTGTGGAAGAGGTAGATGAAACATAAATGAGTTCTGTGTTTAGATGTGGGTCCCATTCCCTAGGATATCTCATTATGTGGATGTAAATACTACAAAATCTAGAGGAGGAAAAAAAACCCGGAAATCCAAACCACTTCTGGGCTCTAGCACTTCAGATAAGGGATACTCAACCTTTAATATTGATTGATATTGTTACCGTTATTTGCTATTGATGGTAATAATGGTTACTATTTACTGAGTACATACTATGTGCCAAATGCTGGTCCACACATTTTACATGAATCATTTCACACCACCCTGAGGAGGTAATGCTGCTTCCGCCTCCACTTCACATTGGGTGAAACGAAGGATTCTTTAGAAGAATGAGATGCTTGAGATCACACAGCCAATAAGCAGTAGGTGGGGTTCCCATCCAGGTCTGTACTCCTCAACTTTAAGACTTTTCCCTGGAACCCTCTTGGGAAATTCAAGACGTAGTTAGACATCCTGCAGATCAATAGCAGCATCAGGAATGACTCATTCTGATCCTCCCCGTCAAAAGAGATCATTTACCACAACCCCAGAAAGCGTGAAACCTAAAACCAAGGGAGGATTTTGAATTTCCAGTTCATAACATATGCAGGAGGAATCAGCGTAAGGACAAATGAAACACAACATCTATCACTAAGGCAACTGGACATTGGTAGGACTTGACATCTGACCAAACTGCGTGTCCTGCTGGGTCCCATCTCCACCCCAGGACTTCCCCCCATGGAACCAAAGAGATGTAGTGACCCCACTCTGTGCAGGTCACCAAGAAACTAGGATAGGGCAGAGGAGCATGGGCCCCCACTCAGTGATGCCACCCAGCTCCTCCTCTCCAGGACATCCACAATTTCATGAACAACCGGGGAGATCTGGTGACATTCACCTCCTGTCACCACCTTCAGGGTGGTTTTCTGTTTTATGAAAGTTCTTCTTTAAAACTGTACAAATCACATGAACCATTTTAAAGTGTAGAACTCTATGGCATTTAGCACATTCAAAACGTTGCGTAACCACTTCCTCCATAAGGTTCCAGAACATTTCCTTCTTCACGGACAGAAGAAAACCCCAAGCCCACCCGCAGTCGTGCACTGGCTCCTCTCCCGCCAGCGCCCCACCGCCACTAACTTGCTTTCTGTTTGGCTTCTTTTGCTTTGCATAATGTGTTTGAGGCTCAGCCATGCTACAACGTGTGTCGGTGCCTCCTTGTTACAGCGGGGTGGTATGTGTATGCTATATTTTGTTTCTGTCTCCACCAGCTCAGGGGCACTCATTTGCTCCAAGCTCTTGGTGACTATGCATTACGCTACTGCTGATGGTGATGGTAATGACAAAGAGAATAAAAGAATCAATAATAGATGGACAAATACTTGTGTGAACGTCTGTAACCTTGGGGATACACCTCCTGCGGGCTCATGTGGCAGCTCTGCTTAACCTGCACCATTTTACATTTCTACCAGCTATGGTTGCATTTTTGCCATATTATAAAATGTTATCTCATGATCAACATCTTCGTCATGGTCACCATCAACACCACCCAAGTGTTATGGTTTGTGTCTAGTTGTCCTCCCAAAGCCTCATGTGGTCATGGGGCAGGGACTTCTAGAGTTTGAGATTAAGTCATGATCTACTGGGATTATGGGTGATCCAAGGCTGGGATTATGGGTGTGAGTGTTACATATAGCCTGAGTCAGAAAGCCTGAATATAATATAAGAGAGACAGAGAGACAGACTCTCTCTCTGTTGCCACTGTTGGCCTGTTGCCATTGTTGCTGTTTCGCCACCACGTGCCCCTCTGCATTGGAGCCAGCTGAGTATGGACTTTAACCTCCAGTAACTGAGCTAAATAAACCTTTCCTTCTTTCATTTTGGGAATCAGGTATTTGTCCCAGCAACGAGAGAAGAACAACTGAGACACAGGTGAGGACTTAACAAAGTACTTTTAACACTGTCCTAATGTCCCCTGGGTGCTTATTGTGGGACAGCCATCAGTACCATGTTCTCTCATTATATCATTTAATCTTATATCATTTAATTCTCACAACAATCTTGTGAGGCTGGGGAGCTATCAAGCGTCTGGAAAAGCAGTCATTTTCCCAAAGCCACTACTCCCACCCTTTTGCTCTGACAGAAAAGCCCATGTGCCACGTGACTATCCAACTTACAGTGTGTCTGAACTCCTCCTCCCAGCCACCCAGAGAGATCTGTCCCCATTTCCTATGGATTTCAAGCATATTCCTGTCACAGGAAGGAACAAGATTTAATGCTGAGTACCATGGCTCCACGGAATCCACAGTGTGGATTTTTCAGACAGAAAAACTGATCCCAGAGACGAGAAAGAGCATTCCCAACGTCACCCATCTAAGAAGTTCCACAAGTAGCCAATTTCAACCCTCACATCCTGTCCCCCGCCCCATGCAACATGGTTTTCAAAGCTACTGTCCTAACCAACATCGTGACCGGGGCTGCTCCATCCCTGAGATGAAAGGAGCCACCACCACCATCCTCTGGACATTTGTCATCCTTCCTGGTTCATCCCAGTTCCATCCCACACCAGAAGTACTGCAGTGAAATGCCACCCTGCACTGCACTTCTGTAAGACAGCAGACTGGTGCCCTGGAGTTAGGGGTCTGAGCCAAATCATGGAGGTGTGGACCGCAGCCTGCGCTCACACAAGGACAGTTTTGGGGTATTAGGGCCAGAGGCAACTCTCAGGTACCCATCTTCCACACTGATTCAAATGTCTCCACACAGCTGGAGGAAGTAGGATCTGAGGTTGGCTACCACGGGCTCCAGGGAACCATGGTGTTGAAAGCCAGTACCCATGCCCATGCCCATGCCCATGCCCGTGCCTGTGCCCATGCCCGTGCCACTGCAGTGCCCCACAGCTGACCATGGGCTTGGCGGTACAGCAGAGGGACAGCACACTGGAAGTCAGAGTTCTGAGCCCATCCCAGCGACCCTCTGTCCTCTTGATTCACTTCACTGCCAGCTGACACCCCCGAGTGGGGTCCCTCTGTTGTACATTCAGCCATCCTGGTGATTTTGTTCTTTAACAAACCGCAAAGATTAAATTAGCAAAGACTGCACAGTGCTCCAAGGAGAGATTCGGCGTTAGGCTCCCGTGTGCCTCTCCAGTCACGGGTTTTCATCCAATGATGCCGTTTAATGCGTGACCCTGTGTAAACACACCCAGTTAACCTACGTAGTTGATTCTCTGACACCGAACCCACAATCCACAGCACTGTGCAACTCTGTCCCAAGTGATAAATGTCGCCTGACACACACATCAGTCCCATAAGGCACATCACAGTTCCCGCACTGTCAGAAACACAGGACAGAACTTCAGCACTCTCCTGTCCATGGGCCACTTTCCACAGCAAAATCACCAACAAAGAGCACCTGAAACGTGACAGTGAGGGGAAGGCTGCATTTCTGGACTCTTGCTCACTCTATGAGAGCTGACACAGCAGACACTGTGTCGCCCTGTCCCACCCCAGCCGAGAATGAGCCCATTACAGGACCCACTTGTATCACTCCACTCATGCAAGGATTGACTGGGGTGACAAATCAACGTTAGCAAGTAGGTGGATTCACAAATATGGACCCTTGTTAGGGTTTGTGTCCGGCTTTCCCCCTTCCCAAGGTCTCATGCAGTCATTGTGGTGAGCTTCTAGAGTTTGTGATGAATTCAGGATCCAATGCTGGGATTATGGGGGTGAGTGTGGCTGGGATTATGGGTGTCAGTGCTGCACCCGCTCTGGGGCAGGTAGCCTGCAGGCAATATAAGGAAAAGAGAGGGGCTCCCTTTGCCTCTGCTGCTGCTGTGGTTGCCTCTGCTCCTGCCCTTCTGCTCTTGTTCTTTTGCTGTTTTCCAGCAACATGAATGGTTGCCCTCTGCCATGTGCCCCTCTGCCTGGGAGCCAGCTGAGTATGGACTGAAACCTCCACAAACTGTGAGCTAAATAAACCTTTCCTTCCTTCATTTTGGGCATTGGGTATTTGGTCTCACCAACCAGAGAAAAGTAACTAGGACAACTCCATAAACAGGGAGCATAGGAAGTATTTATTTTGTTTCTTTCCTTTTTTTTTTTTTTTAACGTAGTAGTAGAGATTGCAATCCTCCTGCCTCGACCCCCCAGAGTGCTGGGGTTACAGGCATATACCATTATTCCCAGCTTTTCTTTCCTTTTAAGGCCATCTTTTCACTTAAAGGAAACACTTTAGAGTTTCTCTCAGACATACCCAAATTATCAGCTTCACTGGTCTTGTGTTGGGGCCACTGTTAGGTGGAACAAAGGCTACTTGAACACAAGCACTAGGATACCTGAGCAACCATTAAGACAACCAAGGGGCATCCAAGTAACTACTGGGTGGGTAGCACATACCACACGGACACTTTGGACCAAAGGGTGATTGATCCCCAGGCGGCTGGAGCAAGACAGCTCAAGATTCCATCCATCCACCTGCTCTGAGTAGCTAACAGCTTCAAACTTACAAATCGTTTTATTTCTGGAATTTCCCATTTAATATTTTTGACTGTGTAGTAGAGCAATGGAAAGCAAAACTACAGATGAAGGGTGAGGATCACACCCCCCTTTTTATTATTATATTTCATAAATATGTGTTAGTATTTACAGTATGATGACATAGGCATTTCACATATCCTAATCAATTTCAATCACAATAACCTTCTCTTCCTTGTCCCCTCCCTCATCTCCTATTAAAAGAAGTGAGCCTATGAGCTGAATTGATAACCTAAGGGCCTGGGTAGGAGCTCAGATAACCAAAATGGATGTGAAAAAATGTTCAACATCTCTAGGCATGAGAGAAATGAAAAGTCAAACTACACTGAGATTCCATCTCATCCCACTCAGAAGAGCTAACATTAAGAATACAGAAGACCACCGGGGTTCAATTCTGGTACCATATGCCAAGCTGGTCCCACACCCCGGCGCCCGTGTCAGCCACCGAGACCAGGCATGGTGACACAAGCATATAATCCCAGTCCTGGGGAGGCTGAACACAGGAGCATCACTACGAGTCTGAGCTGCATAGTGAGACCCTGCACCAAATACATTAAAAAACAAACAAGCAAGAAAAAAAAAAAAAAAAAAAAAAAAAAAAACAGGTCGTAATCACTGGTAAGAGGTGAGGAGAAAGGAACTCTACATTTTTGGTGAAACTAACACTGGACCTAGCTCTTCCCCTTTGTAGGTTTCTATGAGTTAAAGACCTCCTAGCACAGTGAAATAGGCACACCTGAGTTTACAGCAGCATGACCCAAAAAAGCTAAACCTTAGAAGTGGCATATATATCGATCCACAGATGAATAGCTAAAAGAAACTGTGGTATTTATACATGGTAGAGTACCCCCTGCCAAACGGACAAGCTTGACTCACCTATAGGAAAATGGATATAAGTCAGACATACAAACTTAATACCACTTGGTTTCTGCCCTATGGGAAACCCAAGATATAAATTATTTAAAGAATGAAGTAAAAGAAAGATAAGAAGAAACAGGGAGAAAGACTTTTGCAAAAGAGAAAAGGGTCCAAGAGATGGAGGAAGAAGACAAGGAAGGCAGGTAAAGGAGATGAAAACAGAATTATGATGCGTTATGCTCCCCATGAATGCAATTCTGACATGCTGCAAACACGGACTAAGAAAAATTTAAGTTTGAAAAACACACCAAAGCTGTCAAGGTGGAAAAAAGAAATCAAGAAACCATCATAGAGATTCTTCAAAAAAAAATTAAACATCAAGAAATCAGTATGGCGAATCCTCAAAAAAATTAAACATAGAAATACAATTTCAGCTAGGTATGGCACTGGGGCGCATTCCTGAAAGAATTAAAGACAGGATACTGGAATAATAATCCGTGTTCCCAGCAGTGCGATTCCCAGCAAGCCATGGAAACAGCCTGCACGCCTGTCCCCAGATGAGCACATGAAGAAAATGTGGCATGCGTTCGCAAGAAATACTGCTCAGCCTTGAGGGAAAATGAAATCTCATCGCTTGAAGGAAAATGAAAGGGACGGGCAACCATCACATTGAGTAAAATATAAGCCAGAGCCAAGAGGTTGAATATCACTTGCACTATCCATTTT
Organism: Capromys pilorides; assembly: GCA_004027915.1. Classification (NCBI taxonomy): domain Eukaryota; kingdom Metazoa; phylum Chordata; class Mammalia; order Rodentia; family Capromyidae; genus Capromys; species Capromys pilorides. Next base: position 17,891 of record PVKN010004334.1, read on the forward strand.
TAAATCAAGTGGCCATGTTGGAAAAGCCACACCTCCAGGACTCCCCTAATTCCAGAACCTTCTGCCATTGTATCTCTCTGCCTCCCTTGAGTGACAAGCGCCATACTGGTTTCATAACCTCTTGCGTCGACAAACACAGGAAACCCAGACATGGCCTGCAATGACCCAGTATGCTGCCACCACCCTATTTTTGGTGCCAAGTGCTCCCCAAGTCAGCAAGCGACTTGGGGAGCAGTTTTTCAAATCCTTTGTCTTTCCCCTCGCCAGGCAGATTCCACAGGCTGGCGTTCGCCTGGATTTCTCTCTCACTTTCTCTCCACATAGCAGTGTTTGTGAAGCCTTCCTGGCCTGCCATGGTGGGAGGTAAATGTATTCAGCTTATGCACAGAGATCCAACCCACAGGCAGAGAGAAAGGCGGCCACTCTGCTGGCAGCAAAGTGTTGAGTAAGCCCTTTTCAGCCTTTTTAACTCCTGGTATCTGTGACAGATACACTCATAGGCACCTGGGAGTCTCTAAGACATCTAAACAAGCACCAGTCAAGATAACAACTCACCACAGAAACCAGTAGGGCCACTGAGCTGACTCTGAATCCCAGCCTCACCACTTGCTAGCTGTGTGATTTCCACTTAATCGTTTGACCTCTCTGAGCTTCTGATTTTGAATACAGTAAGAGAATGATCAAAGTACCCACTTCATATGACTGTCCAGGGAATTGGGGACGATGAAACATCTTGTTGCTATCATTATTTAGTAGTAATTCTGTTCTGGTAGAATTTGTACATGCAGCTTTTGATTGGACACCTACCTATGTACCAGGGACTTTCATCTAGAGGGCTTCTACATCTTCACTGAATTTGAGACATCCGCCCTCTGCATTATGAAGATCCAGCATCAAAAAGTAATAAGACTCACTCATAACTTTCACACTGACTGCATGTTAAAGTAGTAATATTTGGAAACCCTGGGTTAAATAAAATACATGTAAAAACTAACACTGTTTCTCAGAAAGCTAAACAGAAAAAGAACAGAAAGCAGGGATTCAAATAGACCTTGCACATAGGGGTCTTCATAGCCTCTTTACAGCAGCAAAAGGGAGACCAACTCAAAGACTGTGGATGGGTGGACAGAGAGCCAAAATGTGGTCCATCCGTACAATCAGTCATTATTCTTTTTTAAATCTTTTAATTATTTATTTGGTGACCAGCATGGCATGTGGTACCAGGGATTAAACCCAAGTCCTTGCACTTGCCAGGCAGACACGTAGACTGCTGAGCTATCTCCCCAGCCCCAATCAATCATGGTTCAGGAAAGGAAAGGAATTCTGATATGCGCTGCCATGTGGCAGAGCCTTGAAAGTAGTATGCTAAGAGAAGCAAGCTGGCCACAAAACGTGGCATGATAGGTTTCCATTTATGGGGTTGCTTCAGAACAGGCAAGCTCATGAAGACAGAATTAGAATAGTGGTTCCTTCTGCTACCTGCCAGAAGAGCTGGGATTGCACCATGGGTACAGTTTATGAAGAGGGAAGAGCTCTGGAGCTGGATGATGGTGGTGACATCACAACAGTGCGGCTGCAGCTCTTATCACGTGCACTTAGACATGGTCAGTTTCCTTGTGTGCAGCTTACGATGATGAAAACATTAACATCAGCTGAGTTCCAGGCGGTTCTTTCATGCGACTCCTGGAACACTGAAAACTACATGCGTGGCTTCTGCGGTCTTTGTCTTGCCCACCCAACATCTAGCACAGAACCAGGAGGACAGACGGATACTGGACAGGAGCCCCACCTTGATTAATTAGTGACAGCATCCTGGTTGGGCAGGGGCTTGCTCAGGGAGCTGGTGCCTGCAGGATGCGCGACAGTGACACAGATAAAGAAGGAGAGACAAATGTCTAAGCCCAAGCCACTAGATGTAACCCACAGGAGGAAAGATGAGGAGCCAGGGGCAGACAGTGAGGACAGCGGGCAGGCAGCAGAGAGGGGGCTGGAAACTGCAGGCCAACGCAGAGCACCGAGGACCTCTCCCAAGGACAGTGCCATCACCACTCCTTGGTGACCGCTGCTCCCTGTGACAAGCTGACTGCAGCTGAGACGTGGACTTGCTGTGTCTGCAGATTAGGCCACAGACTCCTGGAGTTCAAGGACCACATCCTCATACCACCAGGGCACACAGTTGACACCAACAAATAGTCTACTCATGTGACCCAAGAGAGACCTAGGCCGAGGGCCTCCCCAGCAGCGTCCCCTTCCCCGCACCTGGCCTGCAGCTGGAGCCCAAGTGTTCCTCCAAGGACGCTTCCAAAGGGTATTTCTGAAGGGCACCATTGCCAAATCCACAGATAAGGAACCAATGCTTTATTAAAAATACCTTCTGGTCTAAACAATGGTTAGGATCCTAAAGTGTCCCCCAAAGTCCAGGTGCGAAGGCCTAGGGCTCCAGCTTCCTGCTATTGGGAGCTGGTGGAACCTTGAAGGGGTAGGGCCCTTGGGCTGCTAGAGGTGTTCTCTCCAAGAGGCTTGCGGGACCCTAGGCTCTTCCTTTCTTTTGTTTTCTAGCAGTGAGGTAAGCAGTTTGGGTGGGCCACATACTCCGGCCATGTTGTGCTGCCCTACCACAGGACTGAAAGCCACAGGCCAACTGACTATGGACTGAGCCTCTAAAACTGTGAGTCAAAGTCAACCTTTCTTTCCATATATTGACTGGCTCAGACGTTTATCACAGCAATACAAAGCTGACCAACATGGAGTAATCAGGGTCAGATGAGGTCACGGGGCTGGGGCTCTCATGATGGGATTTATATGAAGAGGAAGAGAGACCTGAGCTGGCACCTTCACTCTTCGCACCAAGGGGTGCCCTCTGTCAAATCAGGATGCAACATGAGACTCTCGTGAGATGCCAACATCATGTTAACAGAGATCTCAGACTCCAAAATCATGAGCCACTGTTATTAATGACACAGCCTGTGGCATTCAGGTATAGCAACAGAAAACAGAGTAAGACACTTGGCTGTTCATTGCATGACTCATTCCTGAGCTCTCAATACAGGTCAAGGACTTGTAAGATTCTAGACCCCCCAGCTGGTTTCCGGCTCTCTTTCCTGTGTCTGGAATAACCCTTCTTATCATGTAGTCAGAGCCACTGGAGGTGCAATAAGGAAACTGGTGCTGTTATAGCACTGTAGTGGTTCGCTGACTGTGTCAACTTGAGGAGCTAAGAGTTACAGTGTCTCAGCAATTCCACACCCTAGGGTGTGGAGTCCCCACCCTAGAGTGACTCATCACATAAAAGGAGAATGAGGAAGGACGGAGGAGGACCCCATTCTTCCTTGAAGGAGCTCCAGTCTTCGCCATCAGCTTGGCCATTGTCTCCTGGCTCTGGTGCAGACTCTTGGCCTCTGTCTTGGACCCTTCAGCCTTCTGGCGTAGACTTGTTGGCCTTCCGTCGCAGATCCATCGACATCCTGATACGCACTTGCATGGATCACGGCTGTGGGCTCCAGACCTTGAGCTGAATCCTTCAGTCTCCAGTGCTCAGAAGCCCTCTGCACGCTTCCTCATCTGACTCTGTGGCTGAACGCTGTAAGCCAATCTTGGAATTTCTTATACATTTATACATCTTGTGTTATATCTGTACCTGTAACACCTTGACTGATACAAGCACCTACTGTGTGCTACAAGCTGCGCTGGACATCCTCTGGGTGCCACCTTGTTTTCACTCCACAGCAACACTAAGGTCAGGGTGGCTGGATGGGGAAAGGACACCGGGATGGCCAGGTTACCTACAGCGACACTCAGCTCAGGGACAGTGAGTGATCCAGAAGGCAGAAGTAATAACGACCCCAAAATGCTAACGGGATTTTCAAAGAGAAACAACAAAGTAAAATTAATTGTGTTTAAGGGTAAAACGATTTCACAAATGACTGGATTCAATAAATATTTACTGAGCTTACTGTAAGGTGGCTGCTGTGCGCCTGGTGGTCGATATACAAAAATAAATGACAGTGATGATGATTACAGATGCCCTTCATGGAAAGCTTAACAAGTGCCACACACTACTCCAGATGCCACCCCTCTGCTACCTAATTCAACCCTGACATAGGACCTCCAGGAAGATGCCCAGATCTCCCCTATCTTACAGCTGAAGGATAAGTAAGAGGCAGCCCATGATGCTACGGGCCACACAGTGGTGCAGAGGAGAGGAGATGCATGAAGCAAGACACCAAGCAGCCTTCTGATGACAGACAGTCAGGTGAGGCCTCAGATCCCAGCCCTCCTCTCTGCACCTGCTTCCTCATCTGTGAAATGGGGACAGCATTACCACCTCTCATGGGATTGCTTTCAGGGTCTGAAGTGAGTCAACATCTTTTAAATGTGCACCTCAGTTTGGGTTCTAGCAGTGAGGAAGTGACCTGTCTCTCTCCCGTGGGTAAGAGCCCACAGCTGACATATTCAAGGAGAACGAGGCCTCCAGAGCCTCACGTATCTATCTTGGAAGCCCCACTCTGAGTCAGACGCACACACTGTGATGGTTAATCTGGATCTCTAATCTGATTCTCAGAGATACCTAGGAAATGAAAAAAGCATGCTGTGAGAAGGTACTTCTGGAGATGATTGGCAGGTGAGACAGCAAATTGACAAGGAGACCCACCCTGAGTGCAGGTGGTGTCCTCCAATAGGTAGAGGTCTGGATGGAACAAAAGCCAACAAAGGAGGAAGCTTTCTTCCTTTCTCTGCTTCCCGGCCACCATGGGGAGAGCAGTTTTCCACTGTCACCCACTTCCACCACGATGCTTTGCCTCACACTGGGCTTAACGCAGTGGGGGCAGCTGACCATGGGCTCAAACCCCTGGACCCATGAGCCAACATCACCCTGTCCTCCTCTAAGCTGCTACTCTCAAGTATTTGGTCATAGCACTGGAAAGCCAATGAACACATGGACTCAAATAAACATGAAAGCATTCATTGGAGGGTTCCATGCAATTTCTTGGTGACAAATGGCTGACATGAAACAGGAAAGCCAGAGAAGAACCCCAAAGCCACTGGTAGGACTTGAGGCCCTGGTAAGTCTTGTGGGCAAGATTTTACTTCCAGAGAGACAGTGTCTCACATACTGTCCTGACTGTTGCAGAACGCAAATCACTGTGCTTCTGTGGTGCCTGGGTAGGATTTGGACTGCAGGTAACACACTTCACCAACCCGAACTAGGAAAAGTGTCTGGCCTCAACTCGATCTCGATTTGTATGGCTCTATCTTCCTGTCTCTGTCTCTTTCCCTCTCTCTGTCTCTGTCTCTGTATCTATCTCCATGTCTGTGTCTGTCTCTGTCTCTGTGTCTCTCTGTCTCTCCCTTTCTCTCTGTCTCTGTCTCTCTGTCCCTCTCCCTATCTATCTATCTATCTATCTATCTATCTATCTATCTATCTATCTATCTATGACTACAACAGCTCCTGCTGCCACAGGGCCAGGGGTCTCACGCTAAAAACTATTTGTCTAGACCTTAAGACGAACACTTTTCACCGTTCTACTCAAATTGAGGTCAGGATGCTCCATGCATCCTCCGGGGAGGCAGGCTCTGAGCTCCTGGATCTCCGACCTTACCTTCTTGCTCCCTAAGACAGGAGGCAGAAAGGAAGACTGAAGAGGAGCCCGGGCCTTAATGAAGCAGCTGTCAGTAGAAAGTGACCACACAGCCCTCCCCTGCCAGTGCCTGTGACCTGACGAGACTGGGAGGCTGGGCTGGCAGGAAAGACATGCAGCTCCGCAGCAGCCGGTCCTGCTACAGCAGGCAGAGACGCTGTATTCCATTGACTAAACATGCTGTTTCCATAAGAACTAGAAACATGGGCTACTCCTCCCCCTCCACCCTCCGTACTGCAGCCTCTAAACAGAAAGTACATTTCTCTGACCACAGCAAGTGTCTATTTTACATATAAGAGAAACTTTTAACAGGCGACGTCCCTGGCATTCCCTCCAGGTGCAAGACCAAGCAGCATGACCAGAAACAGGAGCTCCAGAGTCGCAGACACAGCTGGCTGCACCAGATGCGACACTGGACTTTGCTGCCTCCGTGTCTGCATCTGTAAAATGGGATCATGGAAGCCAGCGGATCCTTGCGGAGACCAAATGGGGTCCTGTGCTCCTTGGGTTTGGTGCTCTGCTGCGTGCAAAGCAAGACCTGAACCACAGGAGCTATCCTTAAGAGTCCCCACACTTAAATCAAGCCACCAGCCTCACCCCTGCCCCTCTGGCTCTGCGCCCCTATCTGACTCATCCAACTCACTCTCTGGTCCTCACTGCTGGTTGGCTGCTATTTCTCCAGAGCTGAGCTATGTCATAACGTGACTGATGCTCCCAATCACAAAAATAACCAGTTATTTTGATGTGAGCTGCGTCATCCCTAAAAATAACCCAGCATCTTGAAAGTGAAGGCGCCAGGGCAAAATTGGGTTCTATGGAAGGTGTATGTGCACACACATGCACACACTCACCCTCACACATACACACACCCTTATACACTCACATATATATCATATTTGCACACTCTAGTGCTCAACTGGTTATGCTCACCCTTGTAGTCTTGCACATTCAGGTGCACATATGTATGCATATGTATACGTGGTTACACTCACCTGTGCATACAATCATATACACTCATGTACATGCTTGCACTCACGCTCTTGCACACTCACGCATACACGTACATAGACTCATGCACATACACCCAGAATAGACATTTTTATTCTTTTTTTTAACGTATTTGGTTGTTGCAGGGTCTCACTATGCAACTCGGACTTGTGGAGATCCTACTGTTTTCAGCCTCCCCAGTGCTGGGATTATAGGCATGGCCACTACCCTCTGACTCTGGCCAGCTCAGCCTGCCCTGAGTGCGGGGCTAGCACTGCATTTGTGGTGGGGATCGAACCATGGTCCCTGAGCTTGCCTAAGCTTGCCTAAGCAGGCACTTCAGTCCACTGAGCTATCTCAGCAGCATCATTTTTCAATAGGCAGGAGGAGCACACTAGCTTTACCTACCAGCGGGGAGAAAAAGTCATTCCTCCCCTAATCACTACAAATAGAGGACAGTGGCATTTCATTGGCAGGCTCTTGCCCCGGCCCAGACAGGACAGAGGAGGTGGCTTGGCCAGCTGGCGGCTACCCCCAGGCCACAGCCAAGCCGCAGACTTCAGTCCAATCCCTAATTTCCTGGACATGTCTGCTCCTGATTCTAAGCTGGTGTCACACAGCGAGAGACGCCCCCCAGACACATCGCCAGGCTCGCATCACCAAGGACAAGGACACTGTTCATCACACTGCCTGTCGCCGCTGCCGCAGAAAGTGCCTGGGAGGTAACTCGCTCTTTCTTTCTGGAGAAACTCGCTTCCCCTGGTGCACCGCAGGGGTTTGGATGCAGAGCTTCCAACACCTAGATTCTGAAGAAAGCAGATGAAGCCAAGCCAGTCAGAGATGTCACCTTCTAAAGATGCCGCCTTGGCCCCTCCTAGCGGGCCCCACTCGGCCTTCTGGAAATCGACAGCGTCTTTTTGCAAGGGGCTCAGCGCCCCAAGCAGAAGGGGCCAGCATCGCAGGAGGAGGTGCAGAAGCTCAGGGGTCATCTCTGGGCTCTGGGAGGAATCTGGACCCTCCTGGGGCACGCAGAGAACCACTCCCCAGCCCCTGTCCCCAGCTGAGGGAGCCGAGGAGGCCAGCTTGCTGGCAGAACAGTGCTGCAGGAGCAGGAGGTTAGAGTAGCTGGAGGCTGGGTTTAGACATAGCTCTGCCTCTTGCACCTCAGGCATTGGTGAGCCAGGGGTATCTGAGCCTCCTTTCCTGGTCTGTTCATTGGGCAGCAGGACGTCGACCAAAATGGCCATGATGAGAATTCAATGAGATAATATGAGAAAGTCACATGCCAGCACACACTGAAATAAACAAGAAACAAGACGCCGCACCGCACTATCATCTACATCCCAGTAGGTACAACACGGAATGGATCCAAGCATCGTGCCTGTCTCCAAGCCTGTATTGAAAATCTGACAGTGCCCACTGGAGCTTCCAGCCAATCAGCCTCCCCGTGCTGGGCACAGCGTGACCTCAAGTCCCTAGCTGGGCTCAAACCCCGCCCATGCCCCGTTCTAGAACCTTGTCTTTCATTCCACGGAGGCCTGGCTCTCCTCAGATGTAGTGTAGAACTGGCACATCCAGCACCCACCTGCTCACCTCTTTAACTGGCTAAGTGCTTGTCGTGGAACCGGTCGTGGAAGCTTGGAACTGGAACCCGGGAATGCACAGGAGAAAATCTTCTCAGCTGCCACTACCCAGGCCCACCATGTGACAGAGAAGAAATCAAAACACAGAGAAGCTCAGGGGGCCTGAAAGATCTGAATGCAGAGCTGCTACCCGACCAGCAATCCCACGCCTAAGGCTCATGCGCAACTGAACACGGCGTACACGCAGATCCTTGCACGCCAGTGCTGATTCACAACAACGATATCCTTCACACTAGGCCAAGGCCGAAAACAGCCCAAATGCCCATCGGATGGGCCAACAAAACATGGCCTCTCCACGCAAGGGAATATTACACAGCTGCAAGAAGGAATGGCACCCACGCTGCCACAAGGAGGAACTTCAGAAACCTGAATGACAGAGGCCACTTATACAGAATTTCTAGAACAGGCCAATTCTTAGGGGGGAAAAGCAGATATGTAGCTCCCAGGGACCGGAAGGGAGAGAAAGATGGGGCTGCAACTACTTAATGATGTTCAGGAAATAGGTAGGGGTGGGGGTGGCATGCAAAGGTGTTTAAATGCTCCTGAATTGTGTATTTAAAAATGATCAAAAGAACACATTTTACCTTAGTAAGAAAATTTCTTTAAAAAAAAAATCACCAATGAGCTGCAGAGCACAGCTCCATGGTGGAGCGCTTGCCTAGCGCACACTGCTCTCCATCCCCAGAATCACAAGCAGAAGGTCCGCCGGCGATGGGTGAGCAGCCACTACGGAGGCCCCCTTCTCTTGATCTCCTTCATCAGGGTCCGAGCCCATGGAGTTTGCACCTCAGCACTGCTGGGTACACTCTGGGTGACCTTGGACAACTCACTGAACATCTCTGAGCCAGTTCTGTAACCAACAGCAGCGCCTACAGCTGAGGGCTGTTCTGAGTGCAACAGGCACAGACAATGCCTGGCTCTTCCTGTTGAGTAGACAGTGATGGTCATTTCACAGTAAAAAAAAAAAAAAAAAAAAAAAAAAATTATACACACACACACACACACACACACACACACAAAATAGTTAGGATAGATATATAGCTACTTTCCCTTAGTTCAATGAGAAGAAAGATTTATACTAGGAATGTTCAGACAAGAATATCACGTCTGCATCTTGTACTCTGAATTACTACAGAGACAACAATATACAATGTATTAATTATTGTAGCTGTCCTACTAACCAGTTTTGAAACTGTCTTATCGCTATTTCTTTCTCACTAAAATTAATAAAAAAATAAAATTTTAAAAAAATGATAAAAAAAAAAAAGAACCCAGAACTACAGATGCAGAGGCAGGTAATCTGCCCCACGAGGCAGGCCGTGTACCTGCGAGGTGATGGGAAAGGTGGGTGGGACCGCAGGGTGACATCACCAGGGTGTCTGCTGCTCAGAAGCCCCCAAGGCATGGGCCTGGCCCCAGTCCCAAGCCAGGAAGAGGCCGCTCTAGGAGGGCTGTGGCTCACCTCTGGCCAGAGTGGGGAGGGCAGGCTCCTAGGAGCCAAGGGGACTCCCTTGCAGTCGCAAGAACATGGGGCTGAGATGGCTGAGGTCGGAGGACAAGCACACCAGCCCACCCGGACGACCGGGCTCCTGCTGCTGCTTCCTTGCCCAGCACTCCTGACTGCTATGCCCCCAGAGTCACCAAGACCTAGAAGAAAAGGAGCCCTGGAGGAGCAGGGGGTGTTGAACCTGGCGGGCTCGGTGGAGGACAAGCAGACTCTGTTAGGCCAGAACAGGGCCAGGGCAGCCAGAGAGGCAGGAAGTGCAGGTCCCTGAGGGAGGATGCAAGGGAGGGCGCCAGGTCATGCTGGGGAGTCCGGAGAGGCCCCCATGAGAGCTGTATGTGATCAAGGCTTCGCGCTATGGAAACCGACCCCTGAGAAAAGGATGCCTAAGGAGGTAGCAGAGGAGCGGGGCGGTATGCAGAAGGACGGGGAGCCAAGCCAGCCCTGGGACGGGGTGCTTGATTGTGTCACCGGGGAGCCACGCAGAGGAGCAGCAGAGCGTACTTCTGGGTGTGCCTGCGTGGGCCCTAGAGGGTACTTGGGTACTGCATGCAGTCACTGGCCCTTCCTCCAGGCATGGCTCCCTGGCGCTGTTTTTAGCTTTGCCGTGCAGCCCCTCGGGCCACAACACTCCTGCCTGGCAGCCACAAGCTGACCTCAGACGGAGCCCCCTGAAGCCGTGAGCCAAGTCAAGCCACTCCTGCTCCCAGCCATGGGCGCTGGGCATCATGGCCCTGAAATGGGAAAGCTCCACACAACTCCCCAGCCGTGGAACCCCAGGCAAATGTACGGGGTCTCCTGTAGCTGCTGAGCTGGGCGGCTGCCAACTTAGAGACTCAGTCCCACACCCATTGCTTAGTGAAAGCTCTGGTGGTCAGAGGTGGATCCTGAGACCTACAGGGGCTGACATCACAGCGCATTCTTTCTAGAAGTTCTGGGAAGACTCGGCCTCCTCTCTTTTCTAGCTTCTACAAGCAGTTGCAGGCCATGGCTCCCGGCCTTCCTGCATCTCCCAGGCTGTCCTCAGCTCTCTCCGACTCTTACCCTTTCCCCTACAAGACCCTTGTGACTGCTTGAGTCCCCAGATAGGCCACAAGACCTGTCCATCTCAAGAGTGTTCATTTAATCCCACTCGAAAACCCCTTTTGTTATATATGGCCACGTATTGACAGTTCTGGGGGTGACATCATCAGGAACACTACAGGGGGAGTCACTGCTCTGCCCATCACAGAAAGGAACTGCCTTCCCCATTCTGAGCCTCAATGTTCTCATCTGTCCAATGGGGATAAGGATACAGCCCTGACACCCTGGGGCCTTTGGGAGGATAACAGGAATGGAAAGGTCCCTTAGCATGTCACCTGGGAGAGAGCAGGTGGGAGGTCACCAAGGGTCAATCTGCTGCTTTGCTAACCCATACTTTACCAAAAGCTTTCCGCATGGCTTCTGGCACCTTAGGAATCCAGGTCTGCAAAACCCCTCATCCAAGTTTACAATGCAGGAGGAAGTTACATATTGACTCCCAGCTCCTGCTGCAATAAGAGGGCATTGCTCCTCACACAAGGGTGAAAAATGGATCTCCAACCCCTCCACCACCTCCCTGCCCCGATCTGTGAGTAATGGGATTTTTTCAGGCAAGCTTCATTACTGCATCTCAGCGCCACCTGACTGATAATTGCGTTCTGAAGATGAAATTGATCAATTGCCCGTGCATTATCATTACTGGATGTTTACCTGATCTATTTGATGAATATTAATTCACGCAAAGAAATATTTCCATTCCTGAAATGATTCCGGGCAAAATAATGCCTGCTCTCCCTCCCCTTTCCACCAAGGACTGCTGAAACAATGTAGAGAGTTAAGTAATAATGCACCCTTGGCAGAGTGATTTATGGGGCATGGAAACAGAGAGGAGAGAAAGGGAGGGAGGGAGGGAGGGAGGGAAAAAAGGAGGGAGAGGAGGAGGGAGAGACAGAGAGAGAGAGACAGACACAGAAACAGACGGAGATAGGAAGACAGGGACGAAGAGACAGAGACACAGAGACAGAGATAGGGAGACAGGGACAGAGAGACAGAGACAGACAGACAGACAGACAGAAGGACGAATCAGCCTCTTCTTCGTTAGGTAGCACCTCAGGAAAGAGTGCTGTTTCCCCTTCCAGAGCTGGTGATGGACACTGGAAAGGGAGAGTTTGAGGACCAGAAATGACTGGTCACCTTTGGTCCAGGGCTTTTGCAAGACATACGCGAACATCTCCTATAAACCCAATCCTCTCTCAGGACCTTACACAGAGCACTGAGCGCCAGCTATGATTCAGATTCTTTGCGACATGAGTTTAAAATTCACCCGTTGTTGGGGCCATCACAGTCCCTGCTCTGCAGATATGCACACTCAGGTTAAGATGACATTTGAGGTCACAGCGCTGGGAGGTGGCAGGGCTATATCTGGAAGCAAGGTCTAACACCCAGAGATAATTCTCTTGTCACTCTGGCAGAGAGTGGCAAGCTGCCTCTGGTGGCATTGCTAACTATCTGTATAAGTTGACTTTTGTTGGAACCCAGCCATGCCAGTCATTAGCCTATTGTTTATGGCTGGTTTCATGCTGCAGCAGCGGAGCTGGGTGGTGTTCCAGGAGAAACTGTACACCAGATGTGCTGGTGCACATCTGTAACCCCAGAACTCTAGGAGGCTGAGGCAGTAGGATTATAGCTTTGAGTCCAGTCCAGGTAACTTGGTGGCTTAGCGAGCCCTGTCTCATAATAAAAATGGCTGACAACATAGCTCAGGGTAAAGGCCCTAGGCTCAAGCTGAGGCCTACAATTCAAAGGAGAAAGTTTATTTTTAACCCAGAGGCATCAGTGCATGGTTGACTGGTTCCAAGGAATATCATGGTGGCTAGGAAACCGAGTGGGTTGAGAAGCACCAAAGAGGAAGGAGCTGGGGGCCAGACAGAGGAGCCCCTTAGGTCCTAATCCCCAAGCCCGAGCTCTCCAGCTAGGCCCCGCCTCCTAATGACACCTGCAGTGATGAGGTCATAATGGGGCAGCTGATAGACGCCCTCAGGGCACTCACAATCCCATCAGCTCTCCAAAAGCTTCTCGATGCCTTCAGGTTGACAACCAAGATGAACCAGCACAGACTCAAGATGACTGGGACCAATGTGTCCCCAAAGACCAGGCAGCGCTCAGGTAGAGAGCGCGTGCTCCCAGCTCTGCACGGCTACTTGAGATGAGCCAGGGCAAACCACTCCCTGCTCCCGAGCCTCCCTTTCCTCATCTATAAATGAGGCCAATCAAAACGCTTGCTTCCTAGAACTAGGATTGGGATTGAGTTAAAACAGGCAGAGACCCTGCAACAGAGCCTGATATCCAAAACTCCTGGTACAGCTGTGCTTTAAAATCTCTGCACTGGTGTTCACTTCAGTAGCACATACACTAAAATCTCAGAGGCTGGGTGTGAATCATGCTGATTTATTTGTGTTTTAGACATTGGCTAAGTACGGCCCCTGGACCATAGAGGAGCATCCCTGAATCATAGCCAGAAATGTGGCTCTCCTGCCATATCCCAGGCCTGCTGAATGCAATTCCTACAGTACTACTAAAGTGTAAGGGGTCAAATGAAGCGCGGTATGTCCTGGGGGTTAAGGCTCAGGTGGGACACATGTAGGAAGACAGACTCTGTTATGAGAGGGGAGCACAGAATTCGGGAGATAGTGGCTCTGGCCTCCTTGGAGCTTCTGAACTGTGTGTCCCGCATCCCTGCTCTGGTCTCCAGGCATAGCCGAGTCACCTGGGGTGGTTCTGAACACCCTGTACCCAGGTAAGGACACATACCACATGCCCTCAGTTATATGTTTCGTAGAAGCAGAGCAGCAGAGTGGTTTCCAGAGGCTGGGAGAAAGCATGGTTCAGCTGAAGGGAGAATAACTTCCAACGTTCTATAGCACTGCAGGGCAACAAAAGTGGACAACAATTTATTGTATATTTCCAAAGAGCTAGGAGAGAGAAATTTGAATGTCCTCAACACAAAGCAATGATACATGTCTGGGGTAACAGATATGCCAATTGCCAACTGCAATGTCATGCTGTACCCTATAAATAGCTACAGTTTTTATAGCTAATTCAAATGTTTAAAACTTAAGTCAGGCATAGCGGCCCATGCCTGTATTCCCAGCACTCCAGGAGGCTGAGGCAGGAGGATCACAAGTTTGAGGCCAGCCCAGGCTACTTATTTACTGAGGCACTATCTCCAAATTTAAAGCAAAGAAAAGGAAAGAGAGATGGACTGAGGATGTAGCTCAGTGGGAGGGCCCTGGGTTCAATCCCCAGTAACACAGAACAGTAATTAATTGGAGTTTTTAAATTAAAAAAAAAATTTTAAAGCCAGAAGTTCTACCCAGACCTATGATACAATATTCGGTCTAGGGAGAGAACTTAAGTAACCTGAGTGATTCTAACTACAGGCAGGCGTGAGGGTCAAAATTCTAGTCTAGACCAGATCCTGTCTTGGTTTCCCTTTCTCTATATTGGCGGAGTCAGACGAAGGATTTAAACAAAACCCCTTTTTTTTAAAACTTATTTTTCAAGTAAGTCCTATACCATAAATTGCTCCATTTTCAGACCAACTCCTTGGTGGCCTTTGCATTGCATTTTCATTCACAAATTGTGCAACCGTCAATTCTAAGCAGTTCCAAAACATTCCTAGCTCCCCAAAGCAGTCCCCATATCCTCAGAGAGTCACTCCCTGTCCATCCCCCTCAGCAGGCCCAGCAGCACCACTCTGCTCTGTCTCCATGGATGTGTTTATTCTGAACATTTTCCCAAAACTGGAATCCGGCAACACGTGGCCTTTCGGGTCTGGCCACTTTCACGTGGCCTAAGGTCTCCGTGTCTTGTCCACCTTGGGACAAGCACCGCTACCTCATTTCTTCTAAGTCGCATGGAGACAGCAGCACACAGTTGATCAAAGCTCAGATGCATCTCCAGATCGGCTTAACGACCTCACGGGCCCTGGAGAGCGGGTGGCTCTCCCGACACCTGTCATATCTTCCCCCAGCTGGCATCCCATCAGGTTCCCTTGCAGAGGGGCCAGGATAGAGGCACCTGCCTGTTCCGCTCAGCTTGGCACTGTCAACCTTAGCAGCAGTGGTCCTGAAGCCGCCTTCTCATGGCAGGGATCTGTAGTGCCACAGGGCAGTGGCAAGGCCCTGATGGAGGGCAGCCACCATGGGGCTGAGCAGGGCAGCAGGACTGTGCCCACCCTTCACCCACTTAAGGGGGCAACAAGCAAGCAGGTAATGTCTGCGTCTCTGGGGAAATCAGGTGTATTTTAGGTAGGATCTGCAAATCCTATCTTCCTCCAGAGCATCTCCCTGGCAGCTCCAGGGAATATAAGAAAATGTATAAATATAAATATAAAATGAAATATTTTTTTAAAAGAGGGACAGTTTCGAACTTCCAGTTTAGAACATCCCCTGAGCCGGGTTCCACCAAGTAGTGTAATCCCAGGACATGCTCAAGGGCTATGAGAAGACCCCATGTTCTACTAAGTTTCAGTATTGTTGAATATCAGCCCTCTCTTATAGATTCTCTGATAAAGTTTGTAAATTAAAGGCTCTGAAAAGTCCAGTAGGGAAGAAAACGACTCTTTAATACATCTGATTCAGGAGCTGTTGTGGGGGGGTGGGGGCGCTTCACCTATGAATGCATCTTAGAAGTCACTGGACACATCAAATTTTTTGTTCAACAAATGTCTCAGAAAGATCTACCATGGGATGGGCACAACTGGATAGACTGAGGTTTTAGCAATGGAAGAGATCATCACAACCCCTGTACCTGGGAAGCTTACACTCAATTAGGTAGAGATAGATGACACATTTAATAAGGATGGCAGGTTTAACCACACCAGCTGGCACAGTGGTGCATAGCTGTAATCCAAGCTACTACCATGGCTGAAGGATGAGAACCACAATTTCGAGGTCAGCCTGGAAAACTTAGCAAAATTTAAAAATATATAAAAAGGGCTGGGGATGTAGCTCAGTGATGGACCATGTGAAAGGCCTTGGGCTCAAACCTTGGTACAAGAAAAACAAAATCAAGGGCCAAGGAGATAGCTCAGCAGCATAAGCATCTGCCCGGCAAGCGCAAGGTCCTGAGTTTGATTCCGGGTACAGAAAAAGGAGGAGGAGGAAGAGGAGGA
>PVKN010004335.1:0-33861 GCA_004027915.1 Capromys pilorides
GGGTAGGGGGGCCCAGAGAGAACCCTGGGGTCTATGGATGGGGGCTGCTCCTGAGCCTTACCTTGCCTTCCCCTGGTTCAAGATCTGAACTGATCTTAGTAACATGGGCTACGTGCGATGACAACCCCATCTTGTCCCATCAGGCCTGGGGCGGCGTCCCCAGTCCTGCCTGGAAGCCCCGAGCTTGGGAGATTGCCTACACTCCCCTACCAGAGCCCCTCTGATTGCCCTAGACAAGCCAGGGCTCTGGGTCAGCCTTCTCCCGTGTCACGTCCACCCCATTTCCACCCTCCAAGCAGGGCCCCACGCCCTGAGAGCTGTCTGCCTACCCTGGCCCTGGTCCGGGCCTGTCTGCCGTTGGCCTCAGTTTCCCACTCCCCCATCCCCGCCTTTGGCTGCACAAGCTGTCTCTGAGATGGGGCAGCTGCAGCCCGCCCGCTGGCTCGCTGCCTTCTCCCGCCCAACAGCAGGGGGCACTTTTGCTCTACTGCTGGAGCGCCGGGCCCCTGCACTCCCACCCCAGCCACCCCGCACCTGAGTGTCCGCTTGCTCACAGACCGCCAGTTCCTGAATGGCCCCTCTGTGTGGCTGCCGCTGGCTGGGACCTGGCCCACCTTGGACGGTGGGTCTGGGGCTTGGCTGGCAGGTCCACCAAGGGGCCTGAAATCATGGAAAATGCAAGAATTTACCATCTTCTCCAGGTTCAGTGCCGCTCAAGTGCGCAGCCACACCCAGCTGCCAGCTGGCTGCCTCCCCTCCCTGGTGGCCCCTCTCCTCAGTGAAGTGTGCCTGCCCTAGCTGACCCAGTCCCAAAAAACAGCCCTGCACTCCACCTCCCCTTCTCAACATTCTGTTCCACTGATCTGCTTGCCTATAGTTACAGCAGGGCAGCCCAGGCAGCCCAGGCCAGTGGGAGGTCATGCACAACCCCTCTGAAGTTGGCCCTGCCTGGACAGGGGGCTTGGAAGTGGGGGGTTGCCTGAGCACAGGAGTACCCTGCAGAGCAGCAACGGTGCAGGGGCTGCTGTTGTGAAATGAACCTCAGGGCCTCCGCACAGAGGCTCTTGGAAACCTCTGAAAACCTCTGCTGGTGAGGTTTCAGGGCCTTCTTCCCCAAAGAGGCTGGGGTCTCAGAAGTCCTCAACATTCAACTGTCTGACTGCCCCTATTGTACAGATGGGGAGATTAAGGCTCAGAACAGGGAGCAGACTGGAACCAAAAAACCAAATGGCACTCAGCTGGCTTTGCCTCCCTTTCTGCCTAGTAGGTCCTGCCAGTGCCTCCATGAAAATGACAGCAACAGTGGTGGACTTCAGTACACAGAATCTCATCTGGAGGCACTGTGTCTGAGCCAGGAGGGACCAGGCCCAGAGGATTCTGATGCCCAGGGCCACCTGGGGGCTACAGAGCCTGGAGAGGCAGAGGAGGAGGTGAGGGCTCGCTCTGGGGGTCCTGGTAACCTCTCTCCCTGGGGTGAGTCTGTCTGGCTCCTGTGCCACTGTGTGGGGCTCGTGGACTTGCCCAGTGTCCCCTGCCCTAGGCTCTTTCCCTTCAGGCCCACATTCTTGGAGGGTGAAGGCAGTAAGCCTGGTGACCTTCGGGGCAAGTTCCTCCCCTTGATCAGAAGACACTTTTTTAGCAGGAAAATTCCAGGGCTGCAGCATGTCAGGGCCAGACAGGGCCTGAGGCCCCGGGGAGGGAAAAGGGTGTGCTCTAGCATGCCCTAGGAGGGGCAGGAGGGTTGCAGGGAGGGGTCACTGGGTCGTGTGGGTTTTGTGTCCCCAGCACCAGCAATGTCTGCTGCCCAGGACCCTCAGCCCCCTGCTCTTAGAGGGGACCACGGAACTGCGCTCACCTCCCCTGAGCCCCACTGCCAAAGTAGGTCATGCAAAGGCTCCAGCTCTGTCTTCCCCAGGTTCTTTTTTTTTTTTTTAATTTTATTTATTTATTTATTTATTTGTTTGCTTGTTGTGTTTGTTTGTTTCTTTATTTATTCATTTTGTGGCTGGCTCAGCCTGCCCTGGTGGTGGCGCTGGCGCAGCATGTGGTGCCGGGAATCGAACTGCAGTCCACGCAGTCGCCTGAGCCCTCCTAAGCAGGCACTTTAGACCACTGAACTATCTCGCCGGCCCTTCCCCAGGTTCTTGCTCCACACACTGTCTGCTTACCCCTGCTCCTTGCTCATGGCCAGGGCTCAGTAAAACCTCCTGACATGGCAGTGGGTGGTGGGACTGGGGGGTGGGGCGGTTAGGGCATAGCATGCGTACCTCACTTGGGCTACTCAAGCTCCATGCTTCTTCCCAACTCCACAGCTCGCCGACAGGACAGAGTCCCTGAACCGCTCCATAGAGAAGAGGTAGGTCTGTCTACTCTCCAGGATCCTCCACAAGGAGTTGAAGAGAGTAACTGAAGGGGTGGAGACCAGGAATCTTGGAGGGCCCTGGGAATGGTGCAGGGTGGGCTGGAGAGGGCCTGGGAGAGAGACTTGAGGCTCAACACTTCTGCTCTCCAGTAACAGTGTGAAGAAGTCCCAGCCAGCCCTGCCTATCTCCAAGATTGATGAGAGGTTGGAACAGTACACCCAGGCCATTGAGGTACGCCCAGGTCCACTGGCAGATCCACCCACCATTTTTCCATCAACCAGCATCCCCTCCAACACCAGCCACCCAGCCGGTGTCCCTCCATCCAGCTAGCACCCTGCAAACCTACCAGTGTCCCTCCAGCCAGCCAACACCTCTGCATGGGTACATCACATCTCCACCCAGCTAACACCACTATCTCATCAGTCTCTCTCTATACAAGTAATGTCTCTTGTCCAGACATCTATTCTTCTAACCATACCTCTCCATTCAACCAACACTCTTCTATCCATCCAGTGGTCTTTCATCTAGTTGATGTCCCTCCACCCAAAAAGCCCCATCTCTCTATCCAAAAAGCACCCCTCTATTCAACAACACTCTCTTCCATCTAACCCATGCCCCTACACCTACTAAAACTCCAGTCAGTGGCCTCCATATGGCCCCTTGTCCCCTAAACCTATGCCATGAGTAGTATTAAGACAGACCCCACATGTCTCATATATCATTATGTCACTTATGCTCTCAAACTAAGGGTATATTTCCTAAGTACATGGAATGAAGAAAAGCATATTTTTCCAGAGTGCCTGCATTGAGAAAGCCCTCCTGGGGAAATAAAGATAAAAGAGGCTCCCTAGGACCTTCTGATATGCTTCATGGGGGCTGGTGACTAATGCCATCCTGGGGCTGTCTCTCTCTTCTGCAGTGTGCTGGTCGGACCCCCAAGCTATCCCGCCAGCCTTCCATAGAGTTGCCCAGCATGGCTGTGGCCGATACCAAGAGTCGGTGGGAGACTGGTGAGGTGCAGACCCAGTCTGCTACCAAGACTCCCCCCTGCAAGGTAGGGTCCTCCCTGTGGGAAGGGTTGGGCTGGGTAGGCAGAGCCTGGGAGGTTCCCTTGACAAAACAAGTGGTAAAACATCCAGGATGCATCACGGGTGGACAGCGCACTGGGGTATGTGGAGGAGTCGCTCTGAAGGGTCTGTGGGGAGTCTATGTTGGCCAGGGACAGCGCAGGACACCTTCTCTTCTTTCCTGCCTCTGTCCGCAGGGTCCTCCTTCCAGAAAGAAGGTGGGTAGGTCCCTAGCCCCCTGGCCAGGGAAAGCCAGGCAAAAGAGAAGGATCCAGAGCTTCTGGCCCTGTGACAGCTCCCTCTTATGTCCCCAGGATATTGTCGCTGGAGACCTGAGCAAGAAGAGCCTCTGGGAGAAGAAAGGAGACTCTAAGACATCCTCTACAGTCAGGGTGGGTCCTGGCGCAACTGGCGCAGGCCGAAGGTGGCCAAGAGGGACCCTTCCATCTTAGAGGGCTTCCCAAAGGCAGTGGCCTCTCCTTTCCTAAGGCGTCTCCTTGACTGTTGTCTCCTCCCCAACAGAGTACCCCATCCGGGAAGAGGTACAAGTTTGTGGCCACTGGTCACGGGAAGTACGAGAAGGTGCTCCTGGATGAGGGCTCAGCACCTTAGGTCACGACTGTTGGTAAGTCCAGGGCAGTGACCAGAGCACAGAACACTGGTGTGAAAGGTGCCATTCTGCCACGGTCTACCTTGCTGTGGGCCCTGGGGCCTGGAGTCTTGGCCTCAGAAGTGGCTGTGTCTCAGACCTGAGGCAGACTTCTCCCTTGTCTCACCCCAGCCCCATACTGCATCTCCAAGGCCAGACCCTCCCAGTCACCACTCAAGGGACGTTCAAAGCTCCCCTTGGGATTCCCACCATGTGCACTAGGGCTTGCTTGTTGGGAAGGAATGGCAGCCTCACGGCTGCTGGAGGAAGTGAGCAGCCAGAGCCCCCAGGTACAGGGCTCTCCATGTGTCAGTGCCCTGGTTCTGTAAAGGGGACAGGACCCACACTTTGCCCTCTTGTCTGTGCTAAAGGCCATGGAAGAACTTGCTGCCCCCAACTTTAGTAAAGACAGACTGGGCACCTGCATGGTTACATAAGTGTTTATTGGTAGCCCGGGTCCCAGGCTGAACTCGCAGCATCCTTTGCATCCGGTGAGGCAGCCAGCCCACCGCCATTGACTTCTTCCCTACCAAGTCCTGCGTGGTAGCTGGAGCTAAACGTCTTTCCTGGCCCCTCTGGGTCCCTTTTTTGTGGCTGGTGGACCATCAGGATTGTTGTTTACAGCCTCAGACCCCTACAGTACCCTGTGCAGGCCCCTGCTTCCAAGCCACACATTTTGACCAGGCTGGTCTCTCAGCCCCAATGTTGAAGACACCTTCCTCACCCTGTCATCAAAGCCCAGATGTGACTAGCAGGGTGCCCCTACCCCCTCTCCACCCAGCAAGCTCTCAAGAAGTTGCCAGTTGAGGCAGGGAGACAGATATGTGCCGTGAACAGAGCCACCTCTGGGCCCCCTCCACTGCCCAGTCACCTTCCCTCCTGCCTCTGAGCACCCCTCATCCACCCTCACCTGCATCCTGGCATTGAGTCTGGCTCCCACAGCCCTTTGAGTCTTTCACAGGCACCCAAATGCCAACCATCTATAGGTGCTGGTGACAGTTTTGACTTTACGCAGAAGGAAATATGTCCCCCAGGCTTTGACAGTTAGGGGCATACTCCGGGGCCTGCCAGGCAAGGTCAGGGAATGCAACCCCCCACTTCACCACACATTTGTATATTTTTCCTCTCACCAATTCTCACCCCTCAGACTCCCACATCACATTGATCAGACTCATCTCCCAACACCCATGAGACCTTGGCCTCCTCTCCCTATTCTCCCTGCTTTGTCCACCTCTCTGACCTGTCCCCTTCCACTAGCCTCTTCTGGGCACTAGCATACCCCCTTCCCAGGCTGCCCTCGCACACCTCACCCACCTGCCTCCTCTACCCCACACCCCACTGCGCTTCCTCCTGCAATAGCTGTGGCCTCCATGCTGGAGTTCAGCCATGCTTTGTCCACCCTGTGGTCTTGGACACTTCACCAGAGCCTCCAGCCAGTTGCTGTCCGGTTGAAGTTCTTGGGCTGGGGGCTCAGAATGACAAAGGGCTGGAGTGTGGGAGGGGCCCGGGCAACCTCCTGCAGCTTCCGGGCATTGAAGCGAGGCCGGTACAAGAAGGGCAGGCGGGTGATGCCAGCCGGAGGAGGCGTCCCATCATTTGGCTCTGCGGGGTGGTTGTGAGATTTGGCCACTGACATGCGGTACAGTACAGCGTCCCACATCCTGGAGGCCCTGGAGGCAGGGGGCCGGGGGTTCCTGGCTGCAGTGGGTTCCTCCATCTGAGCGTTCCTGGCTGCAGTGGGTTCCTCCATCTGAGCAGGCTCTAGACTGGGCTCCTGCCCTGGGAACTGGGGCTCCTCTGCGTCCTCCATTAGCTGCTTTTTGAGGCGTGTCCAGCCACTGAGCCGGGGCTTGGGTGCAACTTTGGGGGCAGGAGCTGGGTGGGCCCCTGGTGCTAAGGCCAGGGCTGATGGGACCTGCTGGACCTCCAGTGTAGGGCTGGCTGTAGGCAACTGCTCCAAATGTTCAGCCTCAGGTGCTGCAGAAACCGGACTGTACGGTAAGGGTCCGGGTGAGCGGTAGCTGGGGGCAATGGGCACCACCACCCTGGTCCCAGCCTCTCTGGACACAGAGGCCTGGAAGCTAGAGGGCAGCCTCACTGTGGGGGGCTCCTCAGGCCTAGGACTGACATCCTGGACCCCAGCAGGCAATGGGCGGATGTGGGCCACTGGGATCAGGGACTGGGTACTGGGGAGACCTGGGCCTGGTTCTCTGTTCCGGGCTGTCCTGGGGGACGCAGGAGTTCCTGCCCTTGGAGATGGTGCCAGCTGGATGTGTACTTGAGTGACATGGGTGCCGTCTACTGTGGGGGCTGAGACAGAGGCGAAGCCGCTGGGGGGCTGGGAAGGCTCTGGAGCTGGGGCTTCAAGCCTTGAAGGGTCCTTAAAGTGTGAAGCCAGGGCCTGGCGCTGAGTGAGGCTGAAGGAGAAGGTGGATCTCTGTAGGGGTGAGGCCACATGGTGGATGACAGGAGTGTGCGGGGAGCGGGGCAGAGGCACCACAGTGTGTGGGGCCTCGGCAGGACGCAAGGCTTCAGCCGGACGTGAGGGCTCCGCGGAACGTGGAGCCGTGGTCTCCAAGTCATGGCTGACTTCACTTACGGGGGACAGGGAGGCACGGAAGGCCCCAGGTGGGTTAAGGGTAGCCCCTGTCATCTTCTTCCGAGCCGCCTTCCTCAGAAGCTTCTGCAGACGCAGGTTGTCTTTCCCTGGCTTGGGCAGCAAGGGTGGAGGGGGGCCAACGGTCCCCTGAGCACTCCGGCCAGCAGCCCCCAGAGGCACCGAGGCAGTGGAGATGAGCATCACTGTACCCTGTAGTGGGAGGGACAGTCAGGCCAGCCCTGTGGGACACGTGGTTCCACATTCCCCAGGAGGCCAGACACGTGGCATCTGAACTACCAGAAGCTCTTTCTTTGCCTGACAGCCAGGATTTGCCAGTGCCTCCTGAGCTTGAGCACCACTGGCTGCGGGCAGGGCTACCACGACCTCGTATGGAAGCAAGCCCTGAGAGCTACAGCCTTTTGGTGGGTGATAAGAACTAGAACTTGCCTGTGTCCTCAAGGCCCAGCACAGTGCCAACTCCTCGTGCAGGCAAGCTGGGCCCGGCCATGGTGTCATGCAGCATGGGGAGCAGGAGACCCACAGGCAAGCTCCAAGTGGGGCTTGAGCCTGGCCAGTTACTGACTCTGGCCAAGGGCAGGAAGAGCAGGCTGCCCGCAGACACGTGAGGGGCGCCATGCTGTCGCCAGCCCGACCACAAGCGCGTCGGGCTGCTGCAAGCCAGTGGTAAGGAGTGGCGGCCAAATGGCTTGGGAAAGCTGAGGCTGCATCATCAGAGGTAGATTGGCCGGAAGGTGGGAGCAATTTTCGCTGAGCTACGCTAAATGGGATATTCCCGCAGACCTCTTGTCCAGGGTGGTCCTGGCCAAGCCACCCGCCTTGGTTTCTGGGCGCCACGTGTTTGCAAGGACGTTGACAAATGGCATCTGGGACGAGCCAGAGGCTGTCTGGTTTTGGGAGGAGGGAGGCCTTGGGCTGCTGCCGTAGGGGCTGGCTCTAAAGAGGCGGGAGCCATCTGCTGGGGAGGGGCCAGAAGGGGTCTGCTGCCTCACTCCAGGCTGCTGGTTATAGGACTGGAGAACTGAGGGAGCCCCACATTCTAGGGGTCTGCCAGGGTGGGTGGGTAGTATTCCCTCTACCTTGACATGGTCCAGGGCAGGCCCACCCTTGGGGCACCAGGTGGTGGTTGAGACAGGGCACTTGTGACTGTAGGAAGGGGGCATGCTCAGGGCCAGGTGACCGCGAGTGGGCAGCAGCATGGAGAGAGCAGAGAACTGAGTTTTCCAGGAGACATAGCTACAGCTCCTTCTCAGGCTCCAGGATAATGTTCCTCATGTCCCAATCTTGTGTTTGACAGGTGCAGGATAGCGGCACCCTCTGCTCTGCCAGGGGAGACTCTGCCTAGGCACCACTGCCAACTCCAGCCTCGGCTAAGAAGTTGCTGCTGATCGCCAGCACGGCCCGCCCCACCCTTGCCGCCCACCCCCAGGCCCCTGCTACCTTCCCCACCCTCTTCTGCTCCTGGGCTCTCAGGCCTCTGTACTCTCCTACTCCAGTCCCCTACCTCTGCCTCTCACAGCTGAGGAAGGAAGAAGACTCCTGGTCTTGGCTAAAGGGATGGCTTCCTAGGGCAGCTAAGAGTCCCTGAGGAAGGGTAGAACTAGGCCCAGCCTGTGCAGAGAGCCAGTAACCTCAGCAGACCTGAGGGACACCTAAGGCCACTCTGGATGCCCAGGACTCTGCATCTTTCAAGCTCCCTGCTTACAGGATCCTCTCCAATTTTGGGCAATAAAATGTCTCAAGAGCCCCTCGTGTGCTGGCCTCCTTTGCTCTCTAATGGGAGGGATGAGGCAGTGTGACTGGCCAGGAGAGAAAAACCATATCTGTGGGACAACCCACACACTGCATAGTGCATGCTGGTCTCAAATTCAAGGCCTGTTCTATGTCCTTAAGGAATACTAGACTCCAGGATCTGAGATGTGAGATGTCCCACTTTGGGGTACCCACAATGGCTGGGACCACCACATTCCTCTTGCAGGATATTTATAATACCTGTGCTTTTTCTAGCCCAATATAAATCTCATAACACCAGAACCACTAGACTTGTGGGTACCCTGTCTGTGTGTTCGCTAAAGGGTAGAACTTTCATAGAGTGGTTTCCATAATCCTTTAGCTTTGCCCCTCACAATGGGAGGATGAAGAATCCTGAACTTGGCTAAAGGGACCATTTTCTACAGCAGCCAAGAGCTCCTTAGCAAAGAGAGACCGAGGCCTAACATGTATAGAAAGCCGGTCACCCCACCAGACCTGAAGGATATCCAAACCCATGCAGAGGTCTGAACTGTTGAGTGGATGGATGAATGGGGGTGGTGAGTGGACAGATGAACAGATGAATAGGAGAGTGGTAGGACAGGTGATGGATAGGTGGATAGGCTAATGGATGGAGGGACAGATAAGGAATGGACAAGGGGATGGGTAATTGGATGAATGACAGGAAAGGGCAGGTGGATAAAGAGAGAGAGGAATGGGATTGATGGATGGATGAACACACTGATGGGTGGAAGTGTGGCTGGCTGGCTGGCTGGCTGGATGGATGGATGGATGGATGGATGGAGAGGTGGGTGAATAGGTGATGGATGGAAGAATGACTGATAGAGGAATGGATGGATGAATAGATGGGTAGATATGTGAACAGATGGACAGACGTATGAATGGATACCTGACAAGTGGGCATATAGGTGATGGAGGAATAAAGGGAAGGAGAAAGGAGAAATATAAATAAAAAAACAAAGTTGTGAATGTAAGAATATAGGTTTGAAAATGAGTGAAAGGGAGGGTGGAAAGGAGCATCAATAGGAGACAGCGTAGGGGTCTTCCTCTCTAGCACTCCTTCTCCTCCCTGGGACCACTCTGGGGCCTGAGTGTCTAAGGCAGCCCCCTAGCACTGATGGGGTCAGTTTGTCCCTGCCATCCACTTAGGCATCCAGAGCCTCCACTGTCTGAAGCCTTCTTAGTCAAACTTCACTTGCCTCATGAAAAGGAGCAGCTCAGGAAGGCACAAGCTCAACAGAACCCATCTGCCAAGGCAGGGACATGACAGGCCACCACTCTCTCCTGCCCACAGTCCTCCCGCTGAGAGGGTATTGAGTGCTACCTCTGCAAAGGCAAGAGCACTTCCCAGGTGACAGACGTTCCTTTCCTTTCATGCGCAGTTCAGAGGGGACAGTGACCAAGGACAGCAGGCAAAGGTCACCTCAAAGCCAACGGTGGGGCAAGGAGCAGGACCAGCCCAGGACCAGAGCGCATAGCATTAAGAATCAGGGTGCCGGCTCCCCAGTGGCTCAGACTCAGGGATGAGAAGCCAAGTTCTGTCACCTTGCTCAGGGCTCAGCCGACACCTTGCTTGGATTGCAGGTGCAGGGTTCACCCCAGTGTTGAGCCACACCCACACCTGCTGCCCCAAACCAGGAGGGCAGTTCTGCCACCGTCAAAGTCCAGGGCCCTCAAAGTGGTCACCATCCAGAAGGTAGCTGGTCACAGATGCCCCAACACTGCCTCTTCCCTGCCAAAGGGGCCCCCAATGGTACCACACAGTTCTGCACACAAGAGACACCCCTGGTATCTACAGAGCCCATCAATGAGGCTGCAAAACCACAGGCTGTGTACGGGCATAGGGGGCAGCAGCCACCATGGTTGCAGTGGCTTAGTCCCAAGTGCCGAGTCAGCTGCTCCTATCCTGGTCCTGGCAGAACCAGCCTGCCATGGGTCAGCCCAGGGCACCAGGGAAGACTCAACCTTGGTGGGCTCTTCCATTCCTAGCCACAGATGCTGGGACGTGGGACCCAGAGTGAGGGGTCACCACACAGGCTACTGGAAATGAGATCCTGGGGAAGTTGGGCCCCTCCTATGGCCACATCTCCACCTCGGGGCTTAGCTCAGTCTTCACCAGTTTTGAAGCTCCCCACCACAGTCTGGGACTGGCACTAACAGTCTCCAGTCTCCTGGGTAGAAATCTGTCCTCTATCAAATTGGACTGAGCGGCCTTTTGTCTCTGGCTCCACCAGGATCTCCAGTCCCTCTGCCCTACGCCCCCGAAAAGGCTTCTGCTTGCTTTGCTCTCCCCTTACACAGCCCCACCTAGGGCAGATGGGACCCGGTGTGGATTACCTGTCACAGGACCTCAGCAGCCAGCAGCAGTGTCCACCAGAGTCTTCTCTGTTGTCCTGGTGTACCTCAGGCCTGGCACCCTGAGGGGGAGGTAGCTGTTACCCAAAATAAGACCTGCTTTGTCCCTCTGACCTCATGAGAGAGCACCTGCCAAAGGCTGAGGCTTGCTAAGTGGGCAGCCACCCTCCCCTGCTGGTCAAGCAGGGTCACTGCAGAGCCTGTGGCATATCCACCTGTAGGTGTGGCCTCTAAAGGTCTCCCACCCTCGCCAGGCAAGGTTAGTGGACAAAGACTTCCCAGGCCACCAACCTCCAGTGAGGGCAGGAGATGAAACCAAGTTCTTCCTAAGTCTTGCTCACCACGTGGGCATCTGTAGTGGGAAGGGGGCAGGGTATGCTCAGGTCTCTATTAGCAGACTCTGGAGAACCAGCCTGGGGTCGGGGAGACCAGCCTCATCATGGGAGAGGCTGGAGGTTCCTGAGGAACAAGCTCAGGACCTCTGCAGGACTTCCGGAGTAGACACTCACAGCCAGAGAGCTGATCAGTGGTGTCTGGGGGTGCACGCTATGTCTGGGGACATGGACAGGTGGAGAGGGAGGTATAGGTTCTGATCAGGAGGACAGCAATGACTCCAGCAGCTAGATGCTTGGGAGAGAGTCGGGCAGCAAAGGCCCCAGTCTTTCAAGCCAGCAGTCCAGGACACTATGTCTTCTTGCCTTGTGTCCCATGCACGTCCTTGACTGTATCTAGCCTTCAAGGTTCATGTCCAGCATGTAGGGACTGGGTGAAGTGGTCACCATGGAAGGCTTGAGACCTAGATCCGGGCACAGAGCCAGATAGACCTGGAGCTGGGGCATTGTGGACCTTGCACCAGGTCATCTGGATGTCACAACCCTAGGACTTTGGAGAGCAGGGACTTGTCTATATCTCCTGGGGCTCCTCTTGTCTTGGGACCTGGTTGTCTCTGGAGTGGGCAGCTCCGTGGAGCCTACGAGCTGTGTCCAACCCATGAGATCTGGAAGGAGCATGCAATGAGGTCAAGATACTGAGCTGCTCTCTACCCTAGTTCCGCCTCAGTTTCTCTAGTCTATAAGACAGGGCCATCCAGATATGTGTCTCCCTGGCAAGCATGGAGCCATCAGAGGCCCATGACAGGCATCTGTTGGTTGGATGGTGCCCCCTGGAGTTCTGAGGGAAGAAAGGCCAGCTCTGTAGGCACAGGACCAGCCACCCAGAGCCCAAACATTGCTGTGGTCCCTGGGAGGAGAGGGACCTCTAACTTCTAGATCCTCAAACAGGACCTGAGGTCAAAGGTGTGATCCCTGGCCTTGGGAGACACAAGTCACCCGAGGAGATGCCATAGCAGGAACTGCTGGATTTAGGTAACTTTCTGCTACTTCTTCATCTGTGTGTCCCCATGATTTCACTTGGAGAAATAGGCCTGGCCTCCAAGAACCTCAGAGGGATGGGGCTAAGGACTCAAAACCCCCTACTCCCTTGGGGTCTTAGGCTGCTCCTTTCATGGAGGGGCATGAGGTGGGCTTGGCAAGGTTCTGCATGGAGATCCTTGCCCTGGGTGAGGCGTCCACTCCCACAGCACGCCTTGGGCAGAGAAGCAGAGGCTGGGGAACCTGTGACTCCATCCCTGGGAACCCTCCACACAGGCCTGGCCTAAGAAGAGTCCTCATACCCATCCCAAGGCTTTCTGCCACCTTCCTCCTCTCCTCCTTAGTCCTTCAAAAACAGGCCTACCTCTGGGCAGTAAAAATAGCAGCTGACACCTTCTTGGGGGAGGCAGGGACCTTGACTCTTCTAGGCACGTCTCCATCCTCACCTCCTTCGGCCTCCTCCTTTGGCTATTCCTATACTTGGTCAGGGGCCTGACTGGGCACACCCTGCTGCCCCCACCCCACCCCAGCCACCCAGCCACTGGCCAATGGGCTGCTGGGAAAGATCGAATGTCGGTATAACATGAGGTCCTGAGGCCAGCCAGGCAGTGCCTGCAGCTGGTCCTGTCCACAGGGAACTCCAGCCCTTTTCAGACTCAGCAGCAGGTATGTATGGGAATGAGCTACCCCCAAGGGCTCCTGCATTGGAGCTGGGGGAGCTGCACTGAACCCAAAAAACACTGCTGGGCCTGGGGGCCAAGCGCCCCCTGGCTGGCGGGTCACTTGATACTTATATGGGAAGCATGGTGGCTGGAGAAGCCAAGTGGCCCCTAGGGACTGGTGAGCAGTTCTGACATCATGCTGCCATGTTCCCTCAGCACAGGACCTGGGCTAAAGGAGAACACAAGGGTGTGGAGTGGGAAGGCAGTGTACTGGGAAACCCAGGCAAGCGGTCACTCTGAGGTGGAAAGGAAAGGGGGTGAAGCTAGACCCCACAAAGGGGACTCTGCCCAGGGCTTCAAGGACAACTGAGGGGCTGTCTGCTGTGCCACACCTGCCTCAGGCCCATCTGGAGCTCCCTGGGCATTGCTTCTGACGCTGCCCTTTTGTAGGAATGATAGGAAGGGGTAGACATTGCAGCTCACCATAGAGAGAATGCCATGGGGAGAAATGTCTAGGCCTCAAGCAGGCCTCGGGTAGCTCATGGGGAAGTAGACAGGGGCTGGGCTGGGGTAGCACAAGGAGAAGTGGGTTGTTCCTGCCCAGAAAGGCCATGTCCCACCTTGCGTGTGGCTGGAAGGAGCAGGCAGCCTTGAGAGGGCCCGTGAAGTCGCTGGCCAGGCTCCTTCGTCCCCCAGGTTCTGTGCACCATCCAGAGGTCCTTGGGCATCCTCAGAGGGGAGAGGGACAAGCAAGACAAGCCAGAGGGGAGTGAGTAAGCTGAGGCAAGGCGTTGTCAGAGTCCCCTGGCAGGCGAATGTCAGGGCCTTCTGTTCCCCACCCCTAGTCCCCTTTGACAGAGGGAAAGACGACACACGTCCCCAAGGAGCCAGCCTCATGGGCTATTTACATGCATTGCCTCTGAGCTCAGAGGAGGAAGGGGACAACTGTTTCCCTTCTCAGCTGTCAAAATGCCATCTCCTGCCCCAGAACCCCTCCCCCACAGAGATGGTGACAGGGACCACACAAGAGAGGCAGGGGTGCAATGCAGCCCTGCAGGGGCCTTTAAGTACTTTTAGAGGAGCAGGAGCCTCAGTTTCCCAACTTGGAAAGAAGCCCTTGCTGTTTCACCTTAAAAGGGCACAGGTGCCCTTTCTGGGTGCCCTCAGGAGGTGGGAGCAGGGATGAAGGCCTGGGCTGTTCTCTTCCCCACCCCCAACATCGTCTTGGGTTTCTGGGCAGAGGCGTCTTGCTGATTTGGGTACCTATTTCTGGATACCTCAGCTGCCACAGACTCCTTATAAATAGCCCCTCCCCAAGCATGGGCCACCCCCTCCCACTTGGTGGCTGACAGGTGTTGGTTCTGTTGGAGTCCGAGTCAACGTAGAGGAGCAGGGCCCCCCAGCTCCATAACCCTCACTGAGCCACTTGCCCTACAGAGTGGCCTGGGAGTAGACAGAGGGATGGATTCTGGACTCCCCCTCCCCCCCAAGAGGGTGGACCCCAAGCAAGAAGAGGAGCTGGGAGCTGGGAGGGACCAAAAGGGCCAGAACAACCAGAGGGGTCAGCTACCCTGTCCACTGGCATGAGTCCCTGCCCAGCTGCCGATACATGAGAGGCTGTCCGCTGATGGCAATGAAGTCCTGGTCAGGGTTCTGGGGTGAGGATGGCCTCATCTTGTGCCTGGACACGGGCATCACAGATGCCTGATGGTTAATTTTGCGTGGAGAATAACTTGCTCTGGAAAAAAAAAAAAAAAAAAAAGAAACATTGCAGACAAAGAGGTTGGAGGTAACTCTCATCTTAGCTTTGGATTTTTAGCTGATGAGTGGATGTTTTCTTATATAAGTTCCCTGGAGGAGCTATCACCACTGTATTCAAGTATATAATATGCTATGAACTTCGTTTTTTAAACTGGAAGCTGAAAGGCCGGGTGCGGTGGCGCACATCTATAATCCTAGCAATTGGGAGGCTGCGGCAGGAGGATAGGTGTGAGTTCAAGACCAAGCTGGGCTATAAAAGTGAGCTCAAGGCCAGCCTGAACTGCATAGCGAGACCCTGTCTCAAAAAGACAAAAAAAGGGACTGGGGAGATAGCTCAGTCGAATAAGCGCTTGTCGGGCAAACGCAAGGACCTGAGTTCAATCCCCGGTTACACACACACACACACACACACACACACAACCCTGAAGCCAACATTCTGATACAGCTGCTCAGAGATCTCCCAGGCCCCCGCTGCCCGGGCGTGTGTGAGGCCAGCTCATGGATGAGCAACCCAAACTCCTTGCCCTGCCACAGACAGGTACAGCCAGTCCCAGGCATGGCACTTTCCCACCAGATGCCAAGATCAAGAGTACTATGGGTCTGGGAAAGCAGTGCCAGGGCTGAGGTACCTGCCAAGGAACACAGCCCTCATGGGGTCCGGGGCTCAGCTTCCACGACTGCGGGGAAAGAGGGAGTCAGTTAGACAGATCATTCATGTGCTCTGTGACTTGGAGGAGGCATCCTCAGAGGGTTGAAAGGAGCACAAAAGAGGCTCTGGGGCATCCTCAGGGAGTGGAAACCATGAGGCATTGAGGGACAGTTTGGGCTCACACGAAGAAGGGCACAGTGGGCAGGCAGATCAGAGAAAGCCTGTAATGCCCATTTTAGGGAGCTGGCTCTGGTCATTCTGGCCTCCCAGAACTCTCACTGTCACCTACCCAGAAGCCATCAGGAGACAGGCTGTGTCTCAGACCTGCAAGTCTTCACAGCACAGAGAACAGTGTGCAGAGCCCTCTCTGCCCTCAACCACACTCTGTACCTCAAGGGGCCTCCTTGGGGGTCCTCTAGGGAGAATGTCTGTGTATGGGGCATTCTGAGCTCCAGGCTGAAGCCTTGGTAGAAAGGAGCAGAACCAGAGTCATGGGGAAGAAGCCTGGATGGGAGCGGCTAGGGGAGCTGGGTGCGCAGAAGGCCAAAGACCAGGGGTTGATCGAGTCCTGTCTGCGATGCCCCCTCTTCATTCCAGCTCTGAGCCACCTTCCCTTACCAAAAACCAAGTCACCTCTCCACTTTTCTCTTCCCAGAAACAAGCCACCCTCACCATGTCTGACGAGGAAGTGTGAGTATCACTGCCTGCGAGCTCTCAGACCCTGGCCTGTGTGCAGAGTCTGGGCTGCTGGGGAATTCTGGGGGCTGCCGCAGCCCCCACAGAAGCCACCTCACTCCCTTCTCTCTTTCTCTCTCTTCCCCTCCACCCACCCCTGCAGTGAGCAAGTTGAGGGTGAGTATCACAGCTATTTTCTTTCTTTCTACTTCCATCTCTAGTCAGGCAAATCACCCTAGGGAAGGAGCATTGACTGGGGACAGTACCTATCTGTGGAAAGCCTCTGGTCTGGACATGCCAGGTTGGCCACCTTTGTGGGTGGGTGTTGGGACAACCTCCTTAGGAAGCAGTCTGACCTCTATCCTGAAGAGGGGTTCCATCTCCACCCACTTGGCCTGTAGACTTGCCGGGGCTCTCTGACCCTGCGGAGCTTGGGGTTTGCTGGCTTCATGGTCATGGTAGGATGTAGCACCCAGGTACAGCAGTGACCCTCATGGCTCTGCCATTTCGTCTTGCAGTACAGAGCGTTCGTCTGGCCCAAGGAATCCCAGGCCCCATCCCTGGCAGGCATAAGAGGATGGACTGTCCAGGGATGGGTGGGCTGGCCCTCCCACTTCCACACTCTCCAGCAGCCCCTGCTAACATAGCCCCTTTCTTTTGTTCTATTCCAATGCAGAGGAGTATGAAGAGGAAGGTAACTGTGGTGGCCCTGGAGGCCCCCTAGCCCCTAGATCCCCTCTTTATGAAGCCCCCTCCTGCTTGGTGAAGGCCCTGCCCATCCAACCCTCCCTATCCTCTTCTAGCTGATCAATTAACTGTCCATCTTTTTCATCATTAATTTAACATTAACTATCATTAATCATTTCTTAGTGATTAAGAATGCAATCATTTAATTAATGGTCAATGACTTGGCCATTAATTAAATCATCATTAACGTTCAATGGTGATTGACTGATCTCTTCAATTGTTAATGAATATCCATTAATCATTCATGAATGCCTTGTGTGGTGGTCACAACCTCGGTGTGTGGAGTGGGTTGGGATTTGGTAGTTAAAATGCACTCATTAACATCAAGGGCCTCCGCGCGTACACTGCCGCTGCTCTTTGTCTCCCTGTCTGTCTCTCTTGGTGTCTCTCTCTTTTTTTTTTTTTTTTTTTGTGGGACCGGATTCAAACTCAAGACCTTGCACTTGTCAGGCAGGCACTTGTGCCACGGAGCTGTCTCCCCGGCCCCCTCTCTTGGTGTCTCTCTGTGCATCTCAGTGTCTCTCTCTATGTCTCATCAGTATCTCAGTATCACTCAGCACCTCTCTCCTCTGTCTCTAGGTATTTCTCGGTATCTTGCCCAAGCTCCCTCTGATTCTGTCTCTCTGTGTCTTTCTGTATCTGTCTCTGTCTCTTCCAGTGTCTCCCATACCCCCCTCCATCGCCACCACCACTACCCTCAGGTGTATGGCAAGACCCTCCCTGGCTGTCGTGCCCAGGCAGGCGTGGGCGGCAGACTGCTAGGCACGGGCACACCTGTGAACAGTGGGCGCGGCAGTTCCTAGGCCCAAAAGGGTGCTGCTCAGGCCCCTGGCAGCCGCTCAGCCTCGACAGGCAGGCTGTCCTGTGAAGGCTGCTGTGTGCTATGTTTTGAAAATATTTTGCAAACACTTGCTACCTTAACAACGTGAGCGGAAGCACTTCGTTTTTCTGCTGAAAGGTGGAAAGGCTCGTTTCTGAGCTCGAAATGTGACCCCGGGGGCCACCTTTTCCCTGGTCACAGGAGGATCTCTTGAGAATGTTTCCTCTAAGACCCATCTGCCCACTTTGCTCCTCGTCCATTCCTGGGGTCAACAATGGGCTGGGCAGGTAGGGTCTCCTCATCACACACAGGTTTTGTCTGTAGTCCTCGTTGCCATCCCCCACAGAGCAAGATGTAGCTTGACTTCTTGTTTTCAAGCAGTACCCATGCAAGGCCAGGCCCAAGGCAGAGAGGAGGCCCAGGCCCAGGCAGCTGTGGGGCCATGGGGCAGCCAGCGCTCGGACAGTCCTGCTCACCATGGCCAACAGCTATGGCCAGGAACGCAGGACCTGTCACTCTTGCCCTCGTCCATCGGGAGAGCCCTCTATTCTCTTCTTCTGTGGGCCAGCCTCCTGTCCTTGTCCCCAGTAAGCCCCTCTAACATTTGTCCTATTCTTTTTCTCTCTCTCCCTCACCCCTTCCTGCTTCTGGCTTCTCCATCCTCAGAAGAGGCCCAGGAGGAAGGTAAGTGGGGTCCAGGACCCCAGCCCCACATCCACCTCCCAGTCTTCTTGACCCTACCGAGCCTTCACCACACGGCCACCCTGGTGTGCCCGGGCTGTGACCCTGGCCCCTGCCTCTAAGGATGTGCGCCTGCCCCCATCTAATCCTGTCCTCTCTCCTCCTGGCACTCTGCACTCCCTGGCACTCCTCACCGCAGAAGTCCATGAGGAAGGTATGAAGACCCAGGACTTCTGGTCCCCATGTGGGGCCCGGGGCCTGGCTGGAGGCCTCATGGGGTGGGGAGAAGGCTGGGAGGCAGTGAGGCACCAGCCAGCCAAGGGGCCCCACATGTGGCTCCACGTAACCCACTAACCATGGCCTGTGCTTAAAGGTGCGGGACCCTGAGGGACCCCACGGGCAGCACGGCCAGGGCCGCCAGTCTTTGTTGATTGGGGTCATGTGCTCCCCCAGAGGGAGGAGGTTCACCTGTGGGTGGGGAGGGCCGCCTGGCTCAGGACCATGGGGAAGAGTGGGGGCTTGTGAGTGGCAGGCCCTCCTTCCCAGGGCTAGGAGCCTACGGTGGGGTGGCATGGGACTCCCAGACCTGGCCAGATCGCAGCAAAAGCTCAGGACACTGGGAACAAAGGCAGGTGAAAGCAGAGGCCTGGTGGTCCAGTTTGAGTAAAGAGAGGGCTTCGGGCCTAGCTATTGGAGTGATGAGAAACAGGTCCTGGCAGGCTTCTCACCCCCTTCTGGCCCCGATTCCTGGGCTCTGACCCTGTTCTGCAACTCTGGAGGGGCCTCGCTGGCCCCATCAGAGACACCAGAGCTGGGGGGTACTGAGGGCACTCAGGAGGTGGGCAACAAGCAAAGAAAAGCGAGGCGTGCATCCTCACCTGTCCTTGGGACCTGCATAGCAAGAGGTGACGAGGGCAAAAGCAAGAGCCAACACCAGAGTCTGCCTCCTGCCTTAGTCACTTACTCGTGAGGATGGGTAATGGGGTGGGCTCAGGCCTCCTCAGGCTGATGCTCCCAGATTCTGAGAGTGGGTCACAGGATGTGGAAACGTGGGCGGGGGGCCAGAACCAGGCTAACTCTGACCATATCTTGCTCGCTTCCCGCATGCGCCCCGAGTGGCGATGGGCTGTTTCCGTTTAACCTTGGATCCCTCTCCTTTGACCTCTGACCCGTGGTTTTGCCTCTTGTTCCGTGGCCCTCCTTAGCTCCTGAAGTTCATGAGCCAGGTATGTGACATGACTTCCACGCCACCGTGGCACGCGTGGCCGTGTGTGGGTGTGTGCAGGAGCCAAGCCAAGAAGGAACAAGAGGGGCCGCATAACCTGCTCACCCTTGACCTGCTCTTCCTCCCTATCTCCCCTCCCCTCCCCGACACTCTATGCCCTCCCCTCACTCATGGGTCCTTCTTTCTCCCCCCTGCCCCACGGTGCTGCTCACAGAGGAAGTCCAGGAAGGTAGGCTATGGAGTTGTCCCTTCCCTCCCTGTGTCCTCTTTCCCTTTTGCCACCCCTCTAGACCTTACCCACCATGGACAAAGCCCATCTGACCTCTGAGCTGAGGACTGAGTAGAGTTAAGTCAGAATGAGGGGCTGGCTTTGGTGGACCTCACTGACTCTGGTGGCCCTAGAAGAGGGGTCAGGGACATCGAGGTCCTTCCCAGCTGCCAGTAGAAAGGTGGAAAGTGAGGTGGCCAGGCCTGAGGCTCAGGGCACAGCAGGTGTTGCGAGAATGGCTCTGGGGCCTGCTGGGACCCTCCTGGCAGAGAAGAGTAAAGGAGGAGTGGCAGTAGTCTCAGAGAAGGGGAAGTAAGGAGAGGTGAGGCCGAGGTAGGGTGGAGGGACAAGTGGGGTGACACAGAAAGTCGGGCTGAGGCCCAAGAGAGGGATATTGGGGCCCTGGAACAGCCGGGAGCCATGCGTGCAAATGAGCAATCAGTCAGGTCTCAGCATCCCACCCATTGCCTGGGCCCAAGCCAGGCACACTTGGCACCAGCACAGGGTTGGCCACACCAGGTGGAGGGAGGAAGCTGCAGATCCGGGTCGGGGGCCCCCACTCATACGCTGCCTCTGTGGAGCTGTACGATCCTCCTAGCTGGGCCTGAGCCCTCATAAAACTCTTCCCTGGCCTCAGAAAGGCCATGGGGACAGGAAGAATAGGTCCCTAGGAGAGGGACCATGGTGGAGCCTTCAGCTACACAGGACAACAGTGCCCAGGAACTACCGTATATGTGCTTCAGGATTATCAGGCCACCCTGGGCCCTGCACTGAGGCCAATGGATGGACGGACAGATGGACACACAAGAGGAATGGGCTATGGGAGGAGAAGGGGGAAGCTTTGCAGCTTGGGCTTGGGCTGCAGCCTTGTCACCTGTGGTTCCTGGCTCTGCCCCCGGCCTTAGCCCCAGGATCCCAGGGTTGCAGCCCAGCCTCACTAGAAGAAGTATGGGATCCCATGGCTTCTCCCATGTGGCTTCCCCTGGGATTCATGCTCCACTCTGCTCTGAGGCACCTCCCCTGCCTCCCAGGTCCCGCTCTCCCAGATTTTAGGAGAGAGGCATCAGGCTCACAGGCAGAATTGCATGGCTGTTCTGCCATGGGCCAGGTTCCTATGTGATATGGGACCTGGAGGGTATGTGCCCCAGCCAGACCCCCACCCTGACTTGGACCCTGGGTAAGGCCTGCTTGTGTAGACAAAGAAGCTGGTGTTAAAGTCCTTTGCTAGGCCAGGCCTTACTGGCCCAGCAGAGGCAGGGCCAGGGACATGACATGTAGATGGCCTTCTCATCGTCACCCAAGGCCCAGAGCAGAAGCAGAGGATGGTGCAGGTCAGAGTTTTCTGGCCACCCAGAGACACTAGCTCCATCCATGTCCAGCCAGAATGTCTGCATGTTGAGCATGAAGGAATCCTCTGAGAAGCAACCTCCACATGGGGGTGGTTGGCATGGCCTAGGACTAGAGCTCTGGCCTGGTCCACCTGCCCAAGTCTGGTCCCAGAGGTGTCTGAGGATGAGGTATCAGGGACTGTCCCAGAAAGGCTCATCCCAGGCGCCAGAGGAGATGCCCCTTTGGGTCACAGCCTCAGGGGAAGCAAACCAGAGTTCATGGCCATTGACGGGCTCCTGGTGCCAAGACTCGGCACAGATGCATGGTGTTAAGGGACTAGGCCATAGCATCCTGTGAACCAATAAGGCTGCTCTTGCAGGCAGAGGCGGGCAAGGCTACAGCAACTGTCCTGGGCAGAGCTCCGTGCTCCATGGCAGGGGTTCCATGCTTGGGCCAGGCCTTCCCAGCTCCTTCCACCTTGTCCTCAGACAGCAATTCCGTGATTGAGCTAGGGGTTCCCATGGGAGTCCAGGCTTGGTGGAGGGCATGGGCGCCATCCCAGACCCTCGCCTGCCGCTGCTGCTCGTGCGGCCGCTGCTCCCTATGCCCGCGGCTTTTCTCTTGCATGTGTGCTTGTGTCTGTGCCATGAAGACATCGCTGATGAGAAGCGGGAGGAGGATGAGGAAGGTAAGGGCAACCTGCTCCGCCCACACAGGACCCCGGTTCTGGTTGGTGTCTGCTGCAGCTCTCAACCCCCGCCTCTCTGTCTGTCCATCTGTACCTATGTCCTCCTCTTCCTGGCTCAGAGCCTCCACGCCGGTCCTTGTTGCTTCACACAGTGGCTGCTGTGGGGTTGGGTGCTAAGATGGGCAGCCAGGGGGGACAAGGTAGCAGACCAGCCTTCCCAGCAAGCCCTAGACTCCTTCCTCCAACCTTTCTCCATCCTCAGACCTCTGAGGACCTGGACTTGCTGCCATTTCTTCCTTTTTCTCCTCACCCCATACTCCAAGCCCTTCTTAGAGCTCCTGGGGAATTTCACAGCCTGGAATGGAGACAAAACCTTCTGCTTCCAATGGGGCGGGCGGGCAGCAGGAGGCTCTTCTGGAGAGGCAGGCGGCCCTAGAGGCCAGAGCCCAGCGAGCTTCCTGCTTGGTAGTCCCCATCAGCAGGACAAGGGCGCCTGTCTCACCTGCTCTCTTTCCCTTCTCCCCATGCTGGTGTTATGGTGACCAGAAGAGAAGCCAAGACCCAAGTGAGTGTGGGATGTGGGGAAGGCTGGGGCAGACATGCCAGGGACGGGCAGGTGTAGGAGGCTGGGGCCCACGCTTAGAGAAAAAGTCCAGTGTACAAGGAAGATGAGGACCAATGGCACCTGAGAAACAGAGGGAGAGCCAGGCGTGGTGGCACACTCCTGTAATCCCAGCACTAGGGAGGCTGAGGCAGGAGGATCAGTGTGAGTTCGAGACTAGCCTGGGCTACAAAAGTGAGCTCAAGGCCAGCCTGAACTGTATAGCAAGACCTTGTCTCAAAAAGACAAAAAAAGAAAGAAAGAAAGAAAGAAAGAAAGAAAGAAAGAAAGAAAGAAAGAAACAAAGAAACAAAGAAACAAAGAAACAAAGAAAGGAAAGAAACAAAGAGAGGACTGAGGGTGGGACTCTGCCCTACTCATCCAGGGCAGGCGAAGAGGCCTGTATGGAAGAGGGGTCCATGCTGAGGAAAGAAAGGCACTGGGAGACTGGGAGAGTTGGGGAAGATGGGGAGTGAGGCTCAAGGCTCGGGGCCTGGGCATCCCAGGTACCTTTCCAGGCCTTGCTGTGCCTGGCTGTTTGGGGTTAGAGGACAGAGGAGAGAGGTGGGCTTGCCCGGAGTCCCACTTCAGAGGGTCCATGTCCAAATCAGCGCTTTACAGGGCCCGCTGAGCCCTGCAGGCAACAGTTCTTTTGAAGAGGGTCTCGGCCTTATTTCATCCCTTGTGAGAGTTTCAGAGACTTCTCAAACTCCAGTTTCTCTGACTTTCCTGGCTTTGGTTGTGCTCCCAAGCCCACACCCTCTCTCTGTGACTCACTCCCTATCCTTCTGAGTATGTATTTTGTTGTTCTTCATTCCGAGTGAGGTGGGATTTCAGGGCCTAGGAGTACAAGCTCCGTGTCTGCTCCCACCTCAGAAGGGACCGTGGAGAAAGGCAGAGGGCAGAGCCAGCGTATTCCCATGCCTTGCACTTTATTTTTCAGCAAGTTAAAATAAAGTAATGCTGGATCACGAGATATGTTCC
This sequence comes from Capromys pilorides, assembly GCA_004027915.1. Lineage (NCBI taxonomy): Eukaryota > Metazoa > Chordata > Mammalia > Rodentia > Capromyidae > Capromys > Capromys pilorides. The sequence continues at coordinate 23,282 of PVKN010004335.1, forward strand.
CATTTCAGAAAAATTGTTTGTGTTTTTGCTATGAAAATAAAACACCTCATTAAAGAAAATTCGGAAAATACGTAAAAGTCAAATGCAGAAAAAAAATCATCTGTAACTCTCCCACCTACCCATCCACCCACCCGTCAGCCAGCCAGCCAGACTATGGAAAGGAGCAGAAAGAAATAAAAATCCTTATTTCTTCTTACTCTTTTTTCCATGCAAAGAGCTCGGAAAAAAAGATCTCAACTCTGCTATTTTTCAAACACCAGACTGTCTATACAGCCTTGAATTCTGCTTTTTTAAAATTTAGCACTATTCATAAGTATTTTTCCATGTTTTTACATAGTCTTCTCAAATATTTTGAATGGCCACATAATATTCCATCAATTGGACAAACCATAATTTTCCTAACCATTCCTCTATTGCAGGCTTCCCCCAATATTTTACTATCATAAATAACACTGAGTGGAAAGCATTTTCCATCTTCAGGGCTATTTCCCTAGGCCACATTCCCAGAACTGGAATTACTGGGTCAAAGAGTATGAACGTTCTTAAGACTCTGCCATCCCCTGCCAAATTGCTTTCCACAAGGGCCTGGCCAAGGCGGCCTCCGACGTGGGCTGTGAGCAGCCTGTGTCCCACGCCTGCCTCACCCGAAGTCAGAAACGTGCTTCTGCACCTCAGCCACGGACAGACGGCACACAGCATCTCACGGCTGTTTTCCTTTGCATTCCTCCGGTCATGCGGGGGCCAAGTGCTGCCTGAGCGTTTGTTAACTGGTGCTCTTTCTTCCTTGAGAATTGGTACCTTATGTCCTTCGCCCATTTATCTACCAGTGGACATGTCTCTATGTTTTCATAATCATTAGTTTGCATAAGGGTATAAGTCTTCTGTGTATTTGCTGGAAATTTTATATATATATATATATATATATATATATATATATATATATTCTGGATTTTTTCCCTCTGCCTTTCAATTTTTTTCCTCTTTGCACATACATACGTTTTTCATTTGCACGGAGTGATCAGCACTTCTTTCCCTTGGAGGGAACTTCTGGTGCTTCTGAGCTTAAAGAATCCTTCCCACTCCGGTTTTTTGATCGATACTCAGCTCCACTTTCTGCCATGGTGCATTTTTTTTTTTTTAAAAAAAAGCCCTTGTTGTCTTAACCCTCTTCTCCATCTGGAACATGTTGGTGGGAGAGCGGGGTTACAGGGCCAGAGGACTGGGGGCTCCTTTTCTCTTCAGAGTGCCTCTTTCCCCTTCCTTTGCGCCCCTGGAAAGATTAGTATGACCAGAGAAAAAGGATCACAATGGCCAGTTCTGAGCACACAGGCCGTTGTCATCTGCCTTCTGCAGGGACTTGGCTACATTTGTTTACTTATTCCCGAAAGACATAGGGCCCCTGCCCTAGAAAGATGGAGTGAAAAAAAACTAAATCTTTTTTTTTTTTTTTTTATGTTATGGCCAGCTCACCCTGCCCTGGGAGTGAGACTGGCGCAGCGTGTGGTGCCGCAGATCAAACCATGGTACCTGCAGTTGCCTAAGCTTGCCTAAGCAGGCGCTTTAGACCGCTGGGCTATCTCACTGGCCCCAGATTTTTTTTGTTGTTGTTTGTTGGTCTGTTTTAATAACTTAGTTCCAAGGCTAGTTAGAATCAGTAATTTGCTGGTGAAAGATCCAGCAAAACAAAGGAGATAGGAAGAGGTTGGAATCTTCTTTGAAGCAAGGGAGGTTACTGCTGGGATATGGATTATAAACTTGGTAAGAATAAAATTCAGGGGGCTGGTGAGATGGCTCAGTGGTCTAAAGCACGTGGGTGGGGAAGTTTAGGCCACCGCAGGGACTGAGGCTCGATCCCAGGCCCTACATGCTGCACTGCCCTCCCCCACCTCCCTCCGGGGAAGACTGAGCCGGCCATAACACAAACAAATAAATGAGGTTTAAGAAAATAAAATAAACCTTAAAAAAAAAAAGGAGCTGGGTGGTCACAGTCAGCCAAGAAGAGAAAAAGATACGCAGAGTCAGAAAGCACTGACAACTCAAATAAAACTGGTCTGACAGACCAAAAAAAAAAGAATAAAATTCTGGCAAAGGTGGCATTAGGCAAGGTGCCCTCAGCCAGGTGGGGGTTAGAAGCTATTAGGGCCAGCTGGGGCCACCTGAGGTGGGGTCTTGGTTACCTGTGCTCAAAAACTAATCTCTCTCTCTGTTTTTCAGACTCACTGCTCCTAAGATCCCAGAAGGGGAGAAAGTAGATTTCGATGTAAGTTTATGGGAACCAGGTCAATATGCCCTCTCCTCCCATCCCTCTCCATTATCAGACCTCTAGGTGTTAGCTCCTCTCTCACACCAGGAGAGAAATTATTCTTCTCTAATTTTTTTTTTTTTTTTTTTTTTGGGATAGCGGGGATTGAACTTAGGACCTTGTGCTTGTCAGGCAAGCGCTTATTCTACTGAGCTATCTCCCCAGCCTCATTCTTCTCTAATTTATTCCTGGATCTCAGCAAATATCTCTAAGGATAAAGATCTCCTTTCCTACTCCCCTGTCCTCCTTCCATCCACCCATCATCCATACACCCAAGTTTCCATCTATCCACCTCTTACTGATCTCCACAACTCATTCATCTGTCCATCCTTCCTTTCACCCATTGCTCTTTAGTTTTCAGCAAGTTAGAGTATTCTCGCATCACCATCCACCTCTTTGTCTAACCTCCTATCCTTCATCTACCCATCTATCTATCCCCAAATGCAGTTTCACTCACCAATCTCCTCTTAGTCAGGCCCATGTAGAGCATCTCTGAGGATGAGGACCAAGCCAAGTGATGATCAAGTCATCCCGGGGCTGCTGCTAATCTTACTACTTGGTAGGGCCTGGCTTATCCACAAGAAGGGGACCATCCCTACCCTGGGGCTTGGCGATCACATGGCCCAAGGGCAGCAGCTCAGGAACAGAGTAGGCAAAGTAATTGTCCTGGTGGCCAGAGGAGGTGGGGTTTCTCTTGGAGGCAGACAAAGGTACCACTGGGCATGAGGCAGGACCCAGACTAGAGGGGATGGGTGAAGACGGATGGCCTCTCCCCACCCCAGGACATCCAGAAGAAACGCCAGAACAAGGACCTCATGGAGCTGCAAGCGCTCATTGACAGCCACTTTGAAGCCCGGAAGAAGGAGGAGGAGGAACTGGTAGCACTCAAGGAGAGAATTGTGAGTGTGGCCATCCGGAAGGCCTCCGGGCGCGCTGGGTGGCTGGGCAATGGGAGGCTGAGCCGACCCGCTTCCTGGTCACAGGAAAAGCGCCGTGCTGAGAGGGCTGAGCAGCAGAGAATCCGTGCCGAGAAGGAGCGTGAGCGGCAGAACAGGCTGGCGGTAAGGAGTGTGCTGGCCGAGAACACAAAGGAGTGTAGGGGCTTGAGCTTCCCTCTCCCAGGGGTCCCACTGCTCGAGCCCAGGATCGGAGCCACTGTCCGAAGCCCTTTGCCCTGCAGAAATGCTACAAGAGGGCAGACCCTGCTCACTGGAGCTTGCTTCCAGAAAATTCTAAGCCAGAGCATGTCTTGGAAGGATGTCACAAGAGGGCATCCCTGAGGATCTTGGGAATGGGGTCTCCGCAGGAGGAGAAGGCTCGGAGAGAGGAGGAGGATGCCAAGAGAAGAGCTGAGGATGACCTGAAGAAGAAGAAGGCCCTGTCCTCCATGGGTGCCAACTATAGCAGCTACCTGGCCAAGGTAGAGCTGGGGCCCAGAGCCCAGGGAGCGGCTGCTGGTCTGGGTTTGTGCCTACACCGCTCCTGAGAACTGGCCCCTCCCTCTTGCCTGACCCCTTCAGGCTGATCAGAAGAGAGGCAAGAAGCAGACAGCCCGGGAGATGAAGAAGAAGATCCTTGCGGAGAGACGCAAGCCACTGAACATTGACCACCTCGGTGACGACAAGCTGAGGTGAGGGGCTGGTGCTGGGGGTGAGGCCACTGAGGCCCAGCTCTCTCTCTCTCTCTGTGATACCTGAAGAAGCACAAGGGCTTGGATTGCTTTTTGGGTTTGGTATTCTCAGCCTCACTCTGCCCCCCCAGGGACAAGGCCAAAGAGCTCTGGGATACCCTGTATCAACTCGAGACTGACAAGTTCGAATTTGGGGAGAAGCTGAAACGGCAGAAATATGATGTGAGTCTAGATGTCCAGCCCGTGGGCCCCTCCCAAGTTTCACTTGCCAGCGTGAGCAGCCACTTCCCTGCTCCTCATTATCCTCTGTGCCTGTCCCTGTCCCAGGGCCTGGGCCGAAGGAAGCCAGGCAGTCTGTCCCCTTAGAGCCTGGCTGGGGACCACTGCTCAAGGCTGTCTTCTGAGACGGCCCCCCAACACACACCTTTAGTCATTAACATGTGCCCTGTGATCACCATGGCCAAGCCTGTGGTGAGGGCCTTCATGAGTTCTGGTCAGCACAGCCAGCCCCAAGATGTCTGTTTCCTCACAGCAGCCATGTGAGGGCTGAGGCACAATTGTCCCTGTAGCAGGGAAGAAGGCTGGGGCTGGCAGCTGGAGGTGCTGAGGGGGCTCACACATAGGCACCCCTCCCCTGCAGATGCCAGTACTGAGAGCCAAGCTGGGGGTCAGACGGATCAGGCCTGGGGTGGGCTTCACAGTCAGACCAGGGCCACCAGGGGCTAGGATTGGGGCCTAGAGCTTTCCCATCTACACAAAAGCTTGAGGACCCAAGGAGAGACACCAGTCCTGGGACAATGAACGTGCTCAGTGCAAATGCACGACCCTGAGCTCTACTGTTGGGCTGCCCCCCAACCCATCCTCCCCTGGGGAGGAGAGGTTTTGCCTACAGGGCTTGTGTAGGGGCACTTCCCAAGGACACCAAGATAGACACTTAAAAGTCCTGGCTCCTTCTTGGAGCCCCAGGCAGGCTGTCCACCTATTCCTCAGTGACCTCGCCTCTAACAAAATAACAGGGCAGTGTGCCTCTCCTTGAGCTGTTCCCAAGAGGAAACAAATACCTTTCCCTCGAGGCGGGCCCAAGCTCCTCCCCTGGCATCCATAGCTGAGTCAGGAACTCTGATATATTCTACTCATGTCAGGTCCCCAGGGGTTCAGAGATCCTCAAGGGACATTACCAAGCTTACCAGACACACAGCAAGCCCTGAAGCCTTAGCCTCTTACCCAGCCCTATAACCATCTCGATCTTTCTAGATCATGACTGTCCGGGCCAGAGTGGAGATGCTGGCCAAGTTGTGAGTAGCCAGAGTGCACCACGGGCCAGGCTCGTGGGTGTGCAATGCACGGTGTGCCTCTCGCATGGCACAGATCTGGGTCACTCGCGAGGATGTTGGTGGCCACCGTGAAGCCCACGTGGTCTTTTCCCTTCCTTGCTGCCCTGAGTCCTCCCTCCCACCTCCCTCAGTGGCTAGCCTGTAGCCCTCATTGGCTGGCAAAACAAGGTCTCTCCTTCTCAGGAGAATTTCCTGTCACCAGAGTACCTCAGCCACAAGAGAGGAGAGGGAGTGGGGACATGGGAACAGGAGGGTCAGGGGTCAGGGCTGGTCCCACATCCTGCCCCAGTGCCAAGGTAAGTGGCCAGCTCCAGAGCTGCTGTGTGTGGTAGCCTAGGCTATGCAGGCCGGCAAGAGTAAGTCCAGAGATGAGCCGAAGGTCAAGGGGCAATGCCCACTAAGGAAGTCAGTGGCCCTGGCACTGCCACGGAAGGCTACGACACCTCGGTGGGGATGCCACTGGCTGTCCTGCACTATGGTAAAGCAGGCATTCGCCCACTGTGCCTGGCCTGGACCTCCTGGGCCCCATCACAGTAAGTTGCCTGTGTTCTTCACAGATCACCACGCTCAGAAGCCGCATCGACCAAGCCCAGAAGCAGTAAGTAGCCTGGCCCACCTCCCTCTGTGCCAGGCACAGGGTCTCCCAGGGCCAGTCACCAAGTGCCTCATGGAGGGTCTGGTCATTTTAGCCCTGCGTAAGCGTCAGTGGATGCCAGACCTCAGCAGAGCAGTAACAAGACTAACATGGCCAGGCCCTTGGTCCAGCATGCCCAGGCCCTGTGTCTGAGATCTCAAGTATCCTTTCTCACCTGCACACAAGAGGGACCACATGGTGCTCCTTCCATATCTGGAGCAGCCAGCAGGAACAAGGCAGCCACGAGGGTCACAGAGTGTGGTGACTCTAAGTGGCCTTTGAGTGGCCTGACATACTCTGCCTGGACATTCCACAGCACTGTGCCTTTGGAGGTGAACTTTGATTGGGAGAGGGAATTCAGAGACTGGGCCTTGCCCACCAAGGATGGTGAACTTTCCATCCTTGAAGTCACACCCCCTGGAGCCCAGGGGCCCATCGCACACGCTGTGCCCCGCCCTCTGGGCCTGTGCTCAGGTGCACTGGTGGAGGGCCACCCGGAGGTCCTTGCTGCTGAACCTCTCAGGGGCACTGCCCAAGCATGCGTTGCAGCATCCTAGGGGTGCTTGGAGTCTCTGTTTTCTGGGCTCCTGGTCTTCCTCCCTTGGCCTTCTTGCTGCTTGCACAAACGGGCCTCTTCTCCAGAGAGGGGGCTGGTAAAGGAAACCCCACAGCCTCCCAGTGTGTTGTGCGGGTCAGGGATCCATGCATGCAAGTGTGAGTGCATGCGCACACGTGCACACATGTACGAGTGTGAGGGTACGGTTGTCGTTCACAGAGATCCCACTGCCGCAGCTCTTGAGGGTTCAGCACTCTTGTCCTCCCATCTGCCCTGGCCTTCAGTCTGTCCCCAGCCCCCTGTGAGCATGCTGGCATGCACAGGGCCTCACCCAGAGCAGCCTGGAGGGCACAGACTTTCCAGGGAAAACAGTAGCTGTCTACTAGACAGCCTCCAAGCTGGGGTCTCTCTGCGGTAAACCCCCAGACGGGGCCAGGAGGACAGAGTGTGGGGCCCTTGCTTGCACGCTAACCCTGCCCTAACCGCACTAAATCCAGGCCTGGCCCAGTCAGGTGCAGGTGAGTCAGTGCTGCTCGGACGGCAGTGAGGTGAGTGTGCTAGGGAAGACTGGCTCTTGTTCTGGCGGTGACCCGTAGAGGCCGGAGCTGATAGTTGGCCTTGGGGGTAGGGCCCTGGAAGGGGTATGCCTTGCTGGGCTTTTCCTCCCTGGACTTAGCAAACCTCTCTGACCCTCAAAAACAACTTATTTCCCATTTGCAGCAGCAAGAAGGCCGGCGCCACAGCAAAGGGCAAAGTTGGTGGGCGCTGGAAGTAAAGAAGCTCAGAAGCCCCCTGTGGCAGAGAACCCCTGCCTCGGCCCACTCTGGGCCCTGGGGCTTGTTACTATAACATGGAACCTTCTAGCCGCGACACCCATGTTACTTCTGGAGCTCCAGGATGATCCCAAGGGTAGAGGGGCCACCTCAGAACAACCCCCATGTCTCTACCCTCGTTGTATCTGCCCCCTGGGGTCTGTGAATAAAGCAGCAGGCCCCCCTCCACCAAGTGGACTGTTGTGCATGGGGGCTAGGGAGAGTGCTATGTGGGCCAAGGCCCCTGAGGTCACGATAGAAGACACAGGTAGCCCATGTGTTCCTGTGGGCACCCTGACACACATACCTAGAGGAGGGTGGCCCTCGCCTTTGTGTTAGCACCCCAGCATGCAATGCACCAACCCGTATGTGTAGATTATAAAAAAAAAAAAAAAATTGTTCAGTGACACGTGCCAAAGCCCAGTAAGGAAGACTTTTTGTGGGTCCACTGCCACACATCCAGGTACCTCTGCACCAGTGTCTTGCAATGGTGGTGGTGGTGGTGGGGTGGGGGGACGAGGCTCAACTCCAAATATAGAGCAGGCAAGCTGGATTCAGAGCCCAGGAGCTGCCTGAAGGCTGCCTGAAGGTCGGAGCTTCTGCTGAGCGCCTTCCTCAGGGACCAACTCTGGAGAGCTTTGTGCCAGTGGCTGTGGCCTGACTGTGCATAGGCTGAGGGCCCAGACACATCCAGCATGCTGCCAGCTCTCTCCCTGCTAGGGGCTCTTTCCCCCGCAGACCCCCTGTCCCTTGCCCTGGAGCTTTCCAGTCAGATGGGAGCTTCATCCACCCTGAGAAGGTTCCTCCTTTGTGCCTGCTCTGAAACTCCTTTGGGGCAGAGGGATTTTTCCTTGGGAGGGCCCGGCAGGAGGGGCCCAGGCTCCTGGAGACTTTGCAGACTTCGACCCCAGGAGGGCGAGGCAGACTGGGAGCCCACTCACAAGGGCGCACCGGGCTCCTCTCTCTGGCTCAGCACATCAAGGGCAGGAGGGAAGCAAAAAAGCACGTTTCCAGCAAGAAAGCAAATATGGCAAACACAGAATGTTTTTCTATATTATAAGGGAACACAGTGCACAACTGTGTAATAAATTTGAAAGTCCTGACCAAATAGAATTATGGAAAATATAAATCACAGAAATTGGATCAAGACGCAGGGCCCTACAGCAAGGCATTCATACAGGAAGGTGTTTGTCCAGAACTGCTTCTCCAGGAAGGCTCGGGGCGGTGGTGGTCTGTGCCTGCCTGCAGGGACAGAGAGGGAGGCCCCTGCAGGCTGCAGCTGTGCTGGCGCCAGGACCCTGAGGTCAAGATAGAAGCTCCAGATAGCACATGCATTCGTGGGAGCACTCTGACACACATACCTAGCAGAGGATGACACCCTCCTTTGTGTGAGCACCCCATCTTGCAATGCACTAACCCTTATGTGTAGATTATTAAGGAAATAAATTATTCAACAATATATGGCAAAGGCCAGCTAGCACGCATTCCCGCAGCACCATCATCGTAGGCCCAGGGACCCCTACACCAGTGTTTGGCAGCAGGGGGAGACTGAGCTCAACTCCAAAGACAGTGTGGGCAGAGTGCATGCACAGCCCAGGAGCAGCAGGCAGAACATAACTAAAAAGAGACATCAGGGTAGAGAATGATACCTTAATCAGACTAGTAGGATTCCCACTGAAGGGCAAATCAGAGTTCAGCTAGGAGTGGCAGAGGAAGAAAAAGCTGGCCAGATACGGGGTTGGCCAGGTATCAGGTGGAAGGTTCTAGCTAACCTGACCTAGCAAAGCTCTATGCTAAAACTGAGTTGTATAAGGCAGAGCACAGAGGGCCTGGGGTCAGCAGCCTGAGTGAGGCATGGCCAGAAAAGACTCTTTGACACCCCAACATACACACACACACACACACACACACACACACACACACATCCATAAGCACAGCTCACAAGCACAGCTTCTTACACGAATGGGCACCCTCTTAACATACATCCATAAACACACCCCAGTCCTACACACCTTGCTCCTGCAAACAAAGTTCACACACATCCTTGTCCCCTCTAAGAGACCTACACAGCACAGGTTTGAACACAGAATATGGGACCAAGCATACTTTATTTTAATAATGCAAAGATATTATATTCTGTGTGTGTCATTATCCTAATAGAGTAAGCCATAGAAGTTGTCTGTCCGTGTCACCAGCTGCCTTCTTGCCTTGTTCTGAAAGACAACAACCTGTACAGAAATGACAGGAGGCAAACTTCTACACTGGGGACTGGCAGGAGGGTCCACACTTGAGGTGTCTACAAGGGACCCCCACAGAAAAGGCAAACGGTGAGGTCACAGAACAAACGTGCAGACCTAAGCCCCGCGTGTGCATCTCATGGCAAAGGCACAAAAGCAAGGCAGTGCTACGTGCACAATGCGAAGAAAACAACTGAAGGAATGGACATAGCTGGAATGCTGTTCCCCCAGGCCAGGAATGTGTGTGAATGCTGGCAAAGCTGACCTTAGATAGGACGCAAAGCAAATTCCAACAAAGTCCCAACAACAGGAATGTCCCAGCCAAGCCCCAAGCCAACAGACGTTGACTCTTCTGGCATGTGTTTAGCGTTGTAAAAAACACAGCTGAATGTTCTGGATGGGAACAGAAGTCGTAGGGGAAGGCAGGAAGCACTCAGGGCCCAAGGAGAATGGACCCCAGCCCCACTGGAACAAAGCTGCAGCCCCCGTGCTCAGGCTATGGAAGGCAACAGAAGCCTCCAGTGATCCTGAGTCTCACAGGCAACTCAAGAAATTAGCAAATGAACAAAACACTAGACCAAGAGACAGAGACAATAAGAAACAGAAAACAGATTAATAACATAAAAGCCCCAAATGAGTGGAACAGACTAACAAAGTCAAAAATTACACAGTGCACCATACCATCCAACACAACAACCGAATAGAAAGATGAGATGACAGTGACAGTATTAAAATGACAGAAGGTGCACGGGTACAGAGTTCAGAGGCACAACTTATAGCAAAATAGCACCATAAACAACAGAATGACAGCATATTTGAAAACTGGGTAAAATGGCCCGTTCCCAGGAGAACTATAACTTACAGCAGCGGGTCAAGGTGAAAGGTAGATCTTGAACAGTTCAATTCAATGAGAAGGCAGTGACCCACAGGTTAAACAAAAAAAAAACCACAGAATTTTTCAGAGTAACAACCATCTCTAATGCCAGGAGAGTTTTGTACCAGAGAACTGAACGATGTAGTGATTCTTATTCACAGCAAATGAGTTTAAAGGCTACAAAAAAAAAAAAAAAAAAAG
>PVKN010004336.1:0-11038 GCA_004027915.1 Capromys pilorides
ATTTTTGAAATTCAAAAATTCAGTAAAATAAAACTGATAGATTTTTTTTTCAGGCACCCAACCCAGCAGAGAAACAGACAGAAGGAAAAAGGGAAAGAGATTTTATTTTATTTGAGGACATGGAGAGAATGTGGGGAAAATAAGGCTCGCCGTTTCTCTCTCTCTCTCTCTCTCTCTCTCTCTCTCTCTCTCTCTCTCTCTTTCTCTGACAAAGGGAAGCTGCGGATTTGGCTGGAATGGAGTTTGAGGGAGATGTTTGGATATACCTGAGGGAGCTGATAGAGGTCTTCCCTGAACTTCCCTGAAGGGGTGGGAAGGGTGAAAAGAAACTGCACCCCGGGCTGAGTTGGAGAAGAAGTGGGGAGCTGGTCTTGGCAAGATGGGCTGTTGTTTTAAGGGCTTCAGCCACATTAGATGACCACCATAATGATTTAGCAATTTATACTAGGGCCAGAACCTATGAAAAACTACCAAATATTTTTCGTTCACTGATATCCCCCTCTTCTGTCATGTTGGAGGCTGCTCTTACCGGCTTAGCAATACTAACTGTCAAATATTCAAACATCTTGCAAACTGACTGTTAAACCACTGGGAGTTTGAAATTAGTCACAGAGGAAATATTTACACTATGGAAATTGGCTAATGCTGTAAGCAGAACTCATTTTTCTCCTTTGGTTCTCATATATAAAAATTCTAGCCCTATACTACTTAGAAAAAAAAATAGCAAGAAAGGCAAGATTCACTGATCGCTTCCTTTTAAAAAGACCAAAGCTATCCTACTGTGAAACTTCTACCTTGTTAACAGTCAGTTACTCAGCACTAAGATTTTGAGAGATAATCTCATTGCTGAAAACACAGACTGTTCAGGTCAGGACTGGGGACGGGCAAAGGGCTGAAGAAAGAAGTGGGCAGAGGCCCTGCCCTTCCCAAGGATGTCACTGAAGGAACATGAGACCTAAAGTTATCTTCTACCAAGACAAGCAGAGTTAAAAGACTATGACAACTGATTCATGTCGTAGAGTACAATAATTCACTGTACCTTGCTATATATAACAAAGTTTATGCAAATGAGTAAACACTTTACATATGCTTCAAATATATTGTATGTCTTTTTTAGAATACACTATACCAGAAAATATGAAAAAAATAAAAAATTACTTAGAACCAATTCTTCGTACTTCGGTGTATAATCCCTCAGGTCTCAATTTAAGTATAAAGGTAAGTTGGTAGAACTTTTTATTGTGCTAAATTTAGATAAAACATAATATGTCTAAGCTACAATGTTATTTCTAGAGTATAGATGTCCATGAGTCGGGGAATAGCAACTTGACAGTACATGAAAGGGCTGCCGCTATAGTTCCAGAAGAGTGGGTGCTTAGCATGCATGCGGCTCAGCTCAACCTCAGCACCAAAAAATACAGAAAAATAAAGTATATGGGGAATGTACACTTTTCCTCCATTTCCCTGAATGTTATTAATTGTAAAGGAAGCTGAGGTTAAATTTAACATTGATTTACTATATTTCAAACTGTTAGCAAGATAGATTTTTTTTTAAAGTGATTTTTTTTTAAATTTATTTGTTTGCTTGTTTGTTTCTTTATTTATTTTATGGCTGGCTCAGCCTGCCCTGGTGGTGGGACTGGCACAGCATGTGGTGCCGGGGATCGAACCACAGTCCCTGCAGTTGCCTGAGCTTTCCTAAGCAGGCACTTTAGACCACTGAACCATCTCGCCGATCCCAAGATAGATTATCTAAAGTGAATAAAAGGGCTGGCGAGACAGCTCAGTGATCTAAAGTGCCTGCTTAGGCAAGCTTAGGCAACCGCAGGGACTGCAGTTCGATCCCCAGCACCACATGCTGCACCAGCCCCAGACCCACCCCCAGGGCAGGCTGAATCAGCCATAATAAAAAACAAACAAATGATAATGAAGTGGAGCAGAAAGAGTTTCTCTATAACCTGGGGGAAAGAAATGAGTTCAGTATTCTTCATGGGGATATACATGAAATATGTTTTCTAGAACCAGCTAGCCATAAAACAAGTGGAGTTGGTATAATCCAGGGAATTGTGTAAACCATTGAAATTGGGGATAGATCTTTTCTTTGACCAGTTTTGCATACTTATGTCTGGTAATCTGACCAACTAATTTTTGTTTGTTTGTTTTGCTTTTTTGTTTGTTTTTTGTTTTGTTTGCGTTTTTTTTTGTTTTGTTTCTTTTTTTTTATTTATTTATTTTGTGGCTGGCTCAGCCTGCCCTGGTGGTGGCGCTGGCGCAGCATGTGGTGCCGAGGATCGAACCGCAGTCCCTGCAGTTGCCTGAGCCTTCCTACGCAGGCGCTTTAGACCACTGAACCATCTCGCCGGCCCTTGTTTGTGTTTTTGACGAACTAATTTGAAGACAATAATATGCAATGTAACGATCATCTTTGAACTTGTGTCATTTTGTTTAGTAAAATTCTGGACCATTTCTAACGATTTGTGGGATTTTTTTTGTGTCTGTTTAGGCGAGTTTTTTAATTTTTTTTACTCTCTTTAAAAATAAAAATAGAATATGTTTTGAAACTATCATATTGTTATTTCCTATTGAAAATTAAAAATTAAAATAAAAGTTCAAGGTGAAAAATAAATAAATAAATAAAAACAGGAGATACATCAGAACTACGAAGGTTAAAGTTTAGCCCAAGATACCCATCAAGGCCAAGGGAGGTTTTATGTTTTTGTTTCTTCTTTATTCTAGAAAAACTATTGTTTGTCTTTTTCAATCCCTTTTTTTGATACAAGATACATAAGTCCAAGAGCCTTTGGAAGCGGATAGGAATCTTTCTATACAGCATCCGTAGGACAAGCCATCTCAAATGTCTTTTTACTTATGTGGAACACGCATGTGGGTGCTGCTAATGACCAGGTGTGTTTTTCCCCACAGGGCTCGGAGCTTTTTCACTTCAGAGTGTCCATCATTCCCGGAGTCACTTTTTGTAACTTAGTTGAAGAATTTCAGGTACAGTGAATGTCAAAGGTATCCAATGGGGTGACACATGAGGGAAGAACACAAGTGCCAAAGCAGGAGACACCAGAGAGAGATCACTGGGCGGGACGTGTGTTAGGGGCAGGCTAAAGGCAAAGGCCTTCGGGAGAACGGTGGTGTGGCTGCCCGACCGGCTCTGGAAGGTCTGCGTAGCTCTGGGCGGAGTTCTGCTGGGTGACCGCGGGAGTCCTACAAGGTCTGGAGCTTTCTCATCACTAGTTTCAGAAAGCGTAAAGACTCTGCTTTTTCTCTTACAGATTTATGTCGACGAAGTGCCATTGCCATTTATAGGACATTCACTTATTGCTGTTGCAGCCGCCTTCGTGCTAGGGGGATTAATTTTTACAGCATTTATGCTTCAACTATATGACATCCACCCGTGGAGGGCGCTCCAGAGATGGATCAGAAGAAAAAAGTCAACTATGTCCAATGCCCCGCGGGCCTAGCTGGCTTACGGGTCAAAGTAGGACAGTGAACAAATGCTAGCCCAAAATTCTCTTTACTTTCTGGTCTTATTAAATCATAGAACAATATATTTAAATGTCGAGTATATACACTAGATATAGTTACTAAAGAATTACTAGTATGATTCAATTTTTTTGGGGGGGGGTGCAGGGCGGGATCGGGATTTGAACTCACAGCTTTACACTTGCCAGGCAGGCACTTGTGCCATAGAGCTATCTCTCTGGCCCCAGTGTGATTCAATTTTTGTCCAATTTTTGCCATTCCACTTTTTCATTTTGAATACGTAGAAAATTTATTTCAGCTCATCTACAAAGGGCTACCCTTGAGGTCTTTTGAAAAACAAAATGGTAACTGACTCTGTGTGAAATGGAATTTCTTTCTTTTTCTCCTCACCGGGCGGAGCCGCGTTCTGCGGGGTCCCGAGCCTTGTCATGTCCAGAGAAGAGACGCGGAGGGCGTAGCTACCCCGAGGGAGATGGGGCGCTCGAGAGGACTGCGGGAACTGAAGAGCCCGCTCGGGTTTCTTAAGAAAACTTCAAAACCAAACTAAAATGCCTAAGCAGAGGGCCATGGGAGCCCATCCCGCCGTGTCGGAGGAACGGCGCGTCTGCACCAGGTTTCTAGGTAGCCGGAGACAGCCAGTCCCTTGGGAGCCAGGTTCTCTGGACCGGAGGAGCAAGCTGGACGCGCTCCAGGACTGTGAGTGAGGACGGTGCTGTTCCCAGCAGCCGGAGATCAACCAGAAAGAGTGGGCCGCGCAGGAGAAGCGTCCCTCTGTGTGTGTCTCTCGTCCAAGCTCAGAGACAGTTCTCATTTCACAGCGTCCTCTTACCAAGCTAAGCACTGGTGTGCAGCAATTTTAGGCCTCCAGATTGGAAGCACCCCTTCACTCTAAATTTAAGAAGCGAGCGGGCTGGGGAGATAGCTCAGCGTTACAAGTGCCTACCTGGCAAGTGCAAAGTCCTGAGTTCGATCCCCGGTTCCGAAATAAATAAATAAAATTAATGAATTAATTAATTAAAGGAGAGGTCAGCCAGATAGCTCGTGGACTAAAGCGCCTGCTTAGGCAGAGCGCAGCTGCAGGGGTTCCATTCAAGGCGTGCAGTGCCAGCCTGCCTCCAGGGCTCGATGAGGTAATTAAGACTGGGCGTGGTGGCGCTCGCCTATGATTCCAGCTGTTGGGAGCTCGCAGATCACTGCGAGTCCGATCTATGTAGTGAGACTCTGTAGACCCTGTCCTAAATATATAAAAATAATAATAATGAACAAATAAATTTAAGGAGATCTCAAATACCCCAAAGAGGCCAAAGGTAGTTTTGTCAAAGAAGGATTCTAAGTTGATTGAGGAGTAATGAACTGAGTTTTTGCCATAGTTACAAGACATAACTGATGGGGGTTCCTGAAAGTTGATGAAAAATGGGCTGAAAGGATGGTACAAGACCAAGATTAAACTGAGGCCAGCAAAATAAATAAAACCAAAAGAGTATATAAACCAATAGCCAGAATCAAACTATGATCTGAATCAAAATCAAACACATGTGCAGACACAGACTGGAGCTGGAAACCCAGGGCCCTCACTCTCCATCCAAGCAAGGAACTAAGAGGCATGGTGGGGCACGCCTGTAAGCCCAGCACCCTGGGGGCATGGGGACTTGGAGGGTCAAAAATCCAGCCACACCTGAGCAACTGGACAACTTAGCCAGGCTGCGTGCAAAGGCCCGAGGCTCAACCCCCAATACCACCAAAAGAAAAAAGAAAAACCCTCAGTACGTGGGCAGAGACGGGGTGGGAAGTGGGCCCCCAGCTCCACAGCTCCCTACCCTTCTCTGCTCGGCTTACCACTTATGACAGGAATTGTGCTGCTGGTCAAGAGGTGCCCTCTTATCTTCATTGTCTGGAGTGTCATCACCCTCTTTGCTAGCAGTCTTACTGTGGGCGACCACTTTTGCATATTTTCTAGAACCATCCTAGTACTGGATACTTATCATCTCTTGGGGTCTCCTCAGAACCTCAGTAAGTTTATCTAATTTCCTCTTGTCTAATTTTATGTTCTAGACCCCTGTATTGGTCAGGGTTTTACTTAGAGGAACAGAAAGATATAAGGAACAGATATTAACACCAAATGTACAATATATAAGGAGTTATAAGGTTGGCTCACAATAGTCAGCCACAGAGTCAGATGAGGAGCGTGCAGAGGGCATCTGCACCTCCGGACTGGAGAATTCAGTCCTGAGGTCTGAAACTCAATGCAGTGCTCCGTGTAAGTCTCTATCCGTCGGCTGATGGGTCTGCGATAGAAGACTGAAGTGTCTGTGATGGATGCTGAAGAGTCTGCAACGGATGGCGAAAGATCCAAGCTGGAGGCTAAAGAGTCTGTACTGCAAGCCAGACAATGAAGTCCAGGCTGAATGCGAAGACTGAAGCTTTTCCGAGGACGTGACGTCTTGACTCCTTCCTCAGCCCTTTGAAAAGTCTCTGTGCTCAGTCACTCTGACGTGGGCCCATTGTGCCCTAGGGTGGAACCAATCATACCCCAGCATGGGCCCTTGATCCCACTCTAGGGAGGAGACAATCATATCCTAGGTAGGCTCTGATCCTGCTCCAGGGAGGAACCAGTTGTACCCCAGGGCGGGACTCCCACCAACAGGGAGCCAGGCTGCTGAGTCATCCAGCCAAGTTGACACAGAACTTAACTCCATCATTGCTGTCTTTCCTTCTGCCACTACGTACTGGCATAGTCTTTGCAAAGCAGCTATCAGATAAAGAATTTACATCCAAAATGTTTTTGTTTTTGTTTTTGTTTTACAACTCTCAAAAATCGACAGTCTGAGGCTCAGCTTCAGGTCTCTGCAAGGATGCCGGGACCCTGCTGTGCCGGGGATCCTGTCCTTTGAGGATCTGGGAAGGCCTGAAGGAGACCCAACCCCAGGAGCCCCACTCTCTACCCAGGGAGGGTAGAGATCCTCTAGGGATCTAGGGATGCCAGTTGCAGTGCTGACAAACCAGAAGGGTGCACACAAATATCCAGCTGATGGGCTCAAGAGCAGCAACAGTGCTGAATAGAAGGGCAAAGGCCAGGCCCTCCTTGGGCCAGGCTCCAAAGCCACCCTTTGGCTTTAACTGAGATGATGGAACATGTTTACATTGGCAAATGTGAAATCACTGGTGATCACAGGGCCAGGAAAACTGCTGTGGCCCTCACGGGCAGGTCAGACACGCTTGGAGTGATCAGCCCCTGGCGCGACATGCCACTGAGAGACCTAGAAAAATGGCAGAATACTCTGCTCACACCCTGTCAGTTTGGTTTCATTGTATTGAGAAATTCAGCTGGCACCATGGGCCAGGAAGCAAGACGTCAACATACAGGCAGGGACGTCCTGGAATGCTTTCTGTAGGGATGGAAAACATACAAATGAAATACCTCGGAGACAAGGGCACTTTCAAGGAAAAAGAAAAGATGTGACCTGCTAGCAGAACTGACCATCACAGCGGCCCCACAGGCAATTGCCATTGTCCTTTCGTGTCCCCTTTGCTAGCTGATCCTGATGAGCCCACTTGACCGCATGCAGGAAGAGTGCCATCAGGTGCCAGGTGCACTGTGTCCATCTGTCAGACGACTGGTACCAGGGGCACAGCTGAGCTTGAGCCCAGGCCTAGCTTGGTGCTGCTGTCCTGTGCCCATGTGAAGCTTGTCTCACTTGGAGCTTGTGCCAAGTGCGGCAGCCACACGGCCACGCCCTAGCCTCCTCCTGAATGACAGATGAACATTGCCGTACAGCACAATCAAGTAGGATACTCCAGAAAGGCCAAGAGATCAGCAAATGTATCGATGTATTTTATTATCACTACATCAGCAAGTTAAAAGAGATAAACTGTAACATTTAATCCTTAAGAAGCACTTGATAAAATGTGGAGCTGTTCCTTTTTAAATGAAGTATGTTGGGCCAGGAAGAAAGCCCAGCAGAATAAGCACTTGCCTGGCAAGCACTGGGTCCTGAGTTCAATCCCCGGTACTACCAAAAAAAAAAAGTTAAAATTTGCCAGCCAAATAGCTTAGTGGATTAAAGCACCTCCAAGCAGGTCCAAGGGCTGAAGGTTCAATCCCCAGGGCACACTGAGGCAGCACGGGAGACTGGGCATGGTCGCACGCACCAGTAATCTCAGTACTTGGGAGGCTGTAAATAGGCAGATCACTACTGAGTCCAATCTAGTAGACCCTTCCCCCCAAAAAATAAAAGAGAATGTTGGCTGGAGAGATAGCTTGGTGGTCTAAGTACCTGCCTGGCAAATGCAAGGACCAGGAGTTCAATCCCTAGTGCCATAAGCCCTGTTGGCCCCATCCCTAGACACACCGAGGGCCACCAAACTCAGGCATGATGGCGCACACCTGTAATCCCAGCACTGGGGATCTGAGTGTCTGAACTGTGTAGCAAGACCCTGTACCAAATAAATTAAAAATAATTGAATAAATAAAGCTAAGAATGTTGGTTTTAAACATCAATAGCAGAGTCGAACATAATGATGCATGTGCTATCTAACAAGCTCAAGGCTTGCCTAGATGACAGGCTAATGCCCTGGCACCAAAGACAAAATTAAACAGCAAATGACATTTTTTTTCTTTTACAGTGCCGAGGTTAGAGCTCCAGGCCTCACATATGCCTGTTTGACAAGTCTTGTACCACTGAGCTACAGCGACAGCCTTGAAATAACATCTTTAAATGGCAAAATAGGGGCCAGGGAGATAATTCAGGGGCACAAGTACCTGCCTGGCAAGTGCAAGGTCCTGAGTTTGATCCCCGGTTCTGCAAAAAAAAAAAAAAATTTTTTTTTTTAAATGGCAAAATGTTAAGGCAGGGGGCTGGGGAGTTAGCTCCTGGCACAAGTACCTGCCTGGCAAGTACAAGTTCGAACCCCGGTCCTGCAAAAAAACAAAAACAAAAGGAACATTGTCAGCACTCAAGGTCTCCTCTGTGACAGTCCTGCCAGCATGCAGCCACACGTGGGCCAGGGCTTTGGCTTATTCCCAGGGAACTCCTGGGCCCTAGAGCACCTCCTGATTCTCAGCAAATAATATGTCCTTAATAATAATAAGACCCACTGAGAACCAGGCAAGGCCACCTGCTTCTATTGTCATGCTTAATGTTGCTTCCAAAATTAGAATAAGAACAGTTAATCACTACAACATGGGGAAAAAAGCAGAAAGATAAAGCTATCTCTTTGTGGTTGATATTATTTTACATCCAGAGTCAAAAATATTCTACATTGCAAAATACATTAGAATTAAACTCCAGCTGGGCTTGATGGGGCACACTTGTAACCCCAGCACCTAGGAGGCTGAGTCAAGAGGATCACTATGAACTCTAGACCAGCCAGGGTTACATAGTAGCTACACAGCAAAACCTTGTTGCAAAAAAAAAAAAGAATTCGTAAACTCCAAGGTTAGGCAGCATGGGGCACACCTGTAGTCCCAGCTCCTTGGGATTCTAAAACAAGAGAATCCCAGATGTGAGGTTAACCTGGGCATCTCAGCAAGACCCTGTCCCAAAATTTTTAAAAAGTATGTGGGAAGGAATAATGAGAGGCTGAGTGGTAGAGTGGCCACCGAACAGGCAAGGTGGCCTTGCCTGGCTTTTTGCAGTGTTACAGCACTGCAAAAAAATAAATAAATAAATAATAATAATAATATAGGGCCTGGGCAGATAGCTCAGTAGAATAAACGCTTGCCTGGCAAGCACAAAGGCCTGAGTTCAATCCCCGGTTCTGTAATAATAATAATAATAATAATAATGCAATAATAATAAATTTAATAAGGTAACTTATAAATTAAAAGCACACTCGGGCCAGCAAGATAGCTCAGTGATTTAAAGCGCCTGCTTAGGCAAGATTAGGCAACCACAGGGACAGTGGTTCGATCCTTGACACCACATGCTGTGCCAGCCCCACCCCCAAGGCAGACTGAGCTGGACATTACATAAATAAATAAAAATAAAGTTTAAAAAAAAATAAATTAAAAGCACATGTGCCAGTACTTGAATAATAATTTCGTGGAAAACAAAATGGAAATTTTTCTCCTTCAGCAACAAAATCTTTTAAACACAGTTATAGATTGCTTAACAGTGGGCTTTAGATGACACCACCGCTGCGAAAACATCATGGAGGCTGCTTAGGCTGATTTAGATGTACCGGCCAGCTACACCCCAGCCTCCGCCCTCTTGGAGCAGCCTGCGGCTCCGCAGCTATCAGCCTGCCCAGCACGCTACCGTGATGACAGCAGAAGGCCATATGTAAATGTAGAAACGCTACAGAACAAAGGAGGTGCTAGAGATAGCATGGTACCCCTATGCACTGTGAAGGAGTTTCGGGGCTTGGAGTTGCTCTGGGTGGCTGTGCTGTACATAATGTAATTAGAAATCAATTTTTATTTTCTTGTCTTCCTGAGATAGGGTCTTGCTGTGTAATTCAGGCCGGTTTTTATTTATTTATTATTATTATTATTATTATTATTATTATTATTATTATTATTATATTGGCTCAGCCTGCCCTGGGGGTGGGGTTGGCGCAGCATATGGCACTGGGGATTGAACTGCTGTTGCCTAAGCTTTCCTAAGCAGACACTTTATACCACTGAACTATCTCTCCTGCCCTATTTTTTTTTCAGGCCGGTCTTGAGCTCACTTTATAGCCCAGGCTGATAACAAACTCACAAGGATCCTCCTGCCTCAGCTTCCCAAGTGCTGGGATTACAGGCATGTGCCACCATGCCTAGACGGAAATCAACTTAACAGATCTAAGAACAAGGGCCCGGAGTGTAGCTCAGTGGTGCAGCCCTTGCCTAGCAAGCTCAAGGCACTAAGTCCGACCTCCATCACCACCACTCCCACAGCACAAAAGACTGGGGCCTGTAAAAAGGAAACCACACGATCTTTTTCAGAGCTATAAGGGTAAGACCCATGTTTTTAACTGGGAAAGTTCCATATCATAAAAATATCTGGGTTTTTTTAGTACAGGGTCTCAGTAGATTAGACTCATAGTGATCTTCCTGTTTTCAGCCTCCCGAGCACTGGGATTATAGGCATGTGCCACCATGCCCAGTCTAAAACATCAATTCTATAGCACAAGAACTGTATTCGATTCAATTCTTCTTTTTTTTTTTTTTTTTTTTTTTAACATTTTTGGGAAGGGCCCACAGGGTGTCCAGGGTCTCACTCTCACTATTAGATGGAACTTATAGTGATACACCTGTTTACAGCCTTCCAAGAGCTGGGATTACAGGCTTGCGCTGCCATGCTCAGTGTCAATGGCCATCTCAGTGCGCCCCAGAGGGGCGCAGGGCCAGCACGGCAGGCCTAGGGGCCCCAGAGCCTGCTTGCTGACTCTATAATCCGCTGAGCCATTTGGCCGACCCTTGATTCAATTCTAATGAAGAGCTTAGGATTTGAATTGTTTTGTTGTGAAGAACTTTGATTTTCAGAACTTGAAAAATCAACTTTATGTTGAAAAAGAAATGTTTTGTGCTCAATATTGTGGCACACACCTCTAGCTACTCCAG
>PVKN010004336.1:11138-28468 GCA_004027915.1 Capromys pilorides
TGAGATGGTGACTGAGATTGGGCATGGTGGCATGTACCTGTAATTCCAGCACTAGAGAGGCTGAGAACAAGAGGGTCACTATGAGAGTCTGAGCTATGTAATGAGACCCTGCACAAAAAAAAAAAAGAAAAGAAAACGTAAACCTAAATCAATAAATGCAATCTATCACATAAACAGGAGCAGGAACAAAAATCACATGATTATCTCAAAAGATGTAGAAAAAGGGGCCGGCGAGATGGTTCAGTGGTCTAAAGCGCCTGCTTAGGAGGGCTCAGACAACTGCGGGGACTGCAGTTCGATCCCCAGCACCACATGCTGCGCCAGCGCCACCACCAGGGCAGGCTGAGCCAGCCACAAAATGAATAAATAAAGAAACAAACAAACACAACAAGCAAACAAATAAATAAATAAATAAAATTTAAAAATAAATAAATAAATAAAAGCCATTTATTTACGATAAACCCACTGCCAGCATCACACTAAAGGAAGAAAAGCTGAAAACTTTTCCTATAAAATCAAGGACAAGACAAGAGTATCAACTCACATGACTCCTGTTCTTCATAGAACTCGAAACTTTCACCAGAGCCATCAGGCAAGAGAAAGAAATAAAAGGGTTACACATAAGGAGGGAAGAAGTCAGTTTATCCTTACTCATAGAGGAGATGAGTAAACACCCAAAAACTCCATCAAAAGCCTTCTAAAGTTAATGAACAAATTTAACAACATAACAGGATATGAAAGTAACACAAAAAGCATCCATGTATATCAAAAATGAACTCACTGAGGAAGAACTTAGGAAAACAATCCCATTCAAATAACATCAAGGGCAAGCAAGATGGCTCAGTGGTATAAAGCGCCTGCTTAGGCAAGCTTAGACAACCACAGGGACCATGGTTCAATCCACAACACCACATGCTGCGCCAGCCCCACCCCCAGGGCAGGCTGAGCCAGCCATAAAAAATAAATAAATAAATACGTTAGAATTAACCTAATCAAGGAGTATAATTAAAACCTCAGTACTCTAAAAAGAGATATTGAAGAGGACATCAGAAAATGGAAAGATGTCTTCTGTTCCTGGATAGGCAAAATTAATATTGTCAAAACAGCTGTATTACCAAAATTTATATATAGATATAATACATTCTTGATCAAAATGCCAACAGCATTCCTCTGAGAACTAGACAAAATAATCCTTCAATTCATATGGAGCTGTAAGAGACCTAGAATAGCAAAAGCAAGGCCAGGCAACAAAAGGAAAGCAGGAGGAGACACCCCCAAGCCACAGTGATAAAAACATCTTGCTGGCACAAGGAGACATATAGATCAATGGGACAAAACTGAGTGTGCAGGAACAGAGCCAGGCACATTCATCCATTTGCTCTTTGACAAAGGAACCAAAACCATACCTTGGAGGAAAGAGCCTCTTTAGCAAACGATTCTGGGAGAACTGGTTACCCACATGGAGAAGGATGAATCTAAACTCAGTCTCTCACCATGCACTAAAAATCGAAGACCAACATTAAAACAGAAACACTCGGGGCTGGAGAGATAGCTCCATGGCACAAGTGCCTGTCTGGTAAGTGCAAGGTCATGAGTTCGAACCCCAGTCCCACCAAAAAAAAAAAAAAAAACCAGAAACACTGAATCTGTTGACTGATAAATGAGGTAAAATTCATAAAAACATAGGCACAGAAAGGACCTTCTGAACAGAACCCCAAGTGAACAAGAAATAACAGAAAGGATCAACAAATTTAAAGGCTTCTGCACAGCAAAGGAGACAGTCAACAGAGTAGAAAATCAATCTCTAGAGTGGGGTGAAAAATGTGGCCCACTATTCCTTGGATAGAGGACTAATATCTAGACTACATAAAGACCTTGAAAACTTAGACTTCACCTCAGAAATCAAAGACCCAGTCAAAAGCTGGGCAGTCAAAATGGATTCCCCTCAAAAGAAAAAGTACAGATAATCAATATGCACAAATGTTCAGCATCTTGGGCTGTTAGAGACAGAAATTGAAATAGCTCAGAGATTCCACCTTATTCCAGAAATAACAGCTACCACTGCACACTCAAGAACAAGAAATGTTGGCAAGGTTGTGGAGGCCAAGCAACCCTGCTATATTGCTGGTAGGAAAGGAAGCCGGTGCAGACACTGTGGAAGCCAGTGATTCCTCAAAAAATAGAAGTTCTGTTCAACTCAGCTATCCCTTTTGTGGGTATCTTCCTGAAAGAATTAAAGGTGCCATTTTACAGGGATACATTCATTCTCATAGTTATAGCAGCACAACTCGTGTCTTGGAAACACGATTTCTGCCCATTAACAGATGGATGAGAAAGATAAATGTGAGTCATTTGTAGGAAAATGGATGCACCTGGAGACCACAAGGATAAGCAAAGTAAGTGAGACATAGGAGGTTAATTATCAGCTTCTCTTCCATGACAAACCCAAAGTACAAATAGGGCAGCCAGGCATGGTGGCGCAGGTGCACAGTCCTAGTACCTGGGAGGCTGAGGCAGAAGGATTGTTTCGAGTTTGAGCTCAGCCTGAGCTAAATAGGAGGCCCTGTCTAAAATAAGTAAGTAAACAAATAAGCAGTACAAAACATAGATGATAGGAAACAGTAAGGAAGACCTTTTGCAGCTGGGAAGGGGATTTGGTGGGAAAGGGGGAAAAGGGGGGGAGAGGAGAGGAAAGAAAAGTAAAAAGGACTAAGATGCCCCATGTGCCGTTGTACCAACTCCCCACACAGAATGCAGTCACCATGGATCACTGTGGATCAAAAACATGCGCTAATTTTAAAACCTTAAGATTGCCTCACTCAGCGTACCCATCTTAGCAGCAAGGCAAATAGCTGCGCCTGAGAACAGTCAGCAGTGCAAGGGCCTGCAGCCACCAGGCGTCAGTGAAGAAACGAAGTAGTGAAGCACGCCAGGCTGGAGCTCAGGGCGGCAAAGTGGAGCGAGCATGCGCGCACCCAAGCTCGCGTCTACTCTACCGTTCGCCCCATGTTATCCTCTACCAGCAATGTGGCCAGGCTTCCCAGTACCTAAGGGGGACTCAGAAGTCCTGATTTTTTTTTTTTTTTTTTTTTTTTCAGGATCCATGACCTTGCACTTGCCAGGCAGGCAGGCACTTGTGCCACAGAGCTATCTCCCCGGCCCCAATTTTATTTTATTTTGGCTAGCTGAGGCTGCCTTAAGGGCAGGTCTCACGCTCCATGTGGGCGGTGGGGATCGAACTGCGGAGACTTCGCCAAATCATGTGTTCTACCTGGCAAGCCCCCAGAAGTGCTGATTTTAATGTAAAATTTCCCCGATGTTAAACTATGAAGGCCAACTTCATAGTCAGCATACTAGATTTGACCCTCAGCTTGGTAGTTTTCCAATCCACTCAGAAGATAAAAAGTTTCTCCTGGAGGGCTGGTGAGATGGTTTAGCGGTCTAAAGCGCGTGCATCGGGAAGTTTAGGTCACCACGCAGGGACCGCGGCTCGATCCCAGGCACCACATGCTGCGCCGCCCCGCAACCCCCAGGGAAGGCTGAGCCGGCCATAACACAAACAAATATGTAATGTGGTTGAAGAAAATAAAATAAACTCAAAAAAAAAAAAAAAGTTTCTCCTGGTAAGAGACATAGGAGGTTAAGCATGAAGAAATCAGAAGTGTGTCACTTATTAAAATGTTCAAGTTGGATATGGAGGCTGTAGTCCCCAAATTCTGGGAAGCTGAGGCAGGAGGATTATAAGTTCAAACACAACCTGGACAACTTAGCAACACAGCAAGACCCTGCATCAAAATAAAAAACAATTTTTTAGCTAGCATTAGTAATCTAATAAGTAGTTCATAAACTGTATTCTTTATCTTTTATTTAGAAAACTAAAAACATATCAATTTTGAATGACTTTAAAGATGCATCTCTCTGTGAAGATTTTTACATGTAGCTTATCAAGTAGGTTAATATTATTTCAGCATTTGTTACATTTTTAATGTCTTAAAATTCAAGAAGTAAAGCCATAAAAAGAAAAAAAGAAGTAAAGCCGGGCATGGTGGTACCTCTGCATAATCCCAGCACTTGGAAAGCTGAGGCACGATTGAAAGCTTGGCCATCCTGTGACACCTAGTGAGTTCAAGGCCAGCCTGGGCTACACAGCAAGACCCCATACCAAAAACAAAATCTCAACACGTACATGCCATTTGAAGCTGGAGGAAGGAATTGGTACGTGGAGGACCATTTCAATGAGAAAGAGCCCCATCTTCTGGCTCAGACAGGAAATGCAACAGAGAACCTGTTTGGTGCCAAAACATTCAAGATTCAATTTTTTTTTTAAATTTAATATATATTGTTACTTTATTCATTTATGTTAATCCCAAACAGATGAGAGCTTTTCAGACATTTCTTTCTTTTTTATTATGTATGTATGTATGTATGTATGTATATATGTATGTATGTTATGGCCGTCTCAGCCTGCCCTGGGGGTGGGACTGCACAGCATGTGGTGCCAGGACTGAAACAAGGCTCCTGAGGTTGCCTAAGCTTGCTGAAGCAGGCACTTTAGACCGCTGAGCTATCTTGCCGGCCCATCAGTGATTTTTTTGAAATGATTATAAGTTTGGAATTTCAGTAAGTATGCATTTTGACTAATTGAACAAGTAAAACTTGTGAGATTAAGCACTGATATTTGACTCACTCTTGCCATCTGTAATAAGAAGGTCTTTAATGTGTGCCAAATTATTGAACCAAACTCTCCTTACAAGAATTATTGCTAACATTTCATAGACAATATGTTCAGTTTCCACACAGTCTGTCTTATGTATTTCTGAATGGAAGACACAGGTGCATGTAACTCTTTCTAGCTCTCGATCTCACTCTTGGTCTCTCCATGTCAGAGAATGTGTCAGGCACAATTTAAGAATGAGATGCTGAAAAAAAAATAAAGGCTGGGTGTGATGTCACACACCTATAATCCCAGCACGTGGGAGGCTGAGGCAGGAGGATCACACCAGGCTGGGCTACAAAAAAAAAAAAAAAAGAATGAGATGCTGGAGGAGCAATCCCCAAAGAACCAGCAGGGCCCCCCAGAGGCACACACGATGGACAGGTGGGTCAGCAGAATGGAAAAACCTGAAACAGGAGTG
The DNA here is from genome assembly GCA_004027915.1 of Capromys pilorides. Classification (NCBI taxonomy): domain Eukaryota; kingdom Metazoa; phylum Chordata; class Mammalia; order Rodentia; family Capromyidae; genus Capromys; species Capromys pilorides. The sequence goes on from PVKN010004336.1 coordinate 16,274, forward strand.
AGACAGTACAAATCATCAACTGGTAAGTTAGGTGAGACACTGTTGCGCTTTGACGCACAGACGTCAAGAGCAGAAGCAGGTGGTCGGGCTGCCATTTTTTTAACCAAAAGGCTCAGGGAGAACCCCAGCCACAGGTGACCAGCCCCAGCCCCCACACGCAGAGGCCAAGATCAGCGCTTCACCCAGCACAAACGCCTCTGCAGATTCCGCTGCAGTGCACAACTCATTTCTGGGATCTGACTTTGACCTACCACAGGACTCTACACATCAGAGAAATTTTACTTCTTTTATTTTTCTCTTTATGTCTGATTGGTTTTTCTTTTTCTGTTAAGTTAGAGTTCTTTGTTTTGTTTTGTCTTTATATTTTTGTGTGAGACTTCTTCTTTTTTCTTTCATGACTTAGATTTCTTACCTTTTTTGTTTTCTTCTACTCATCTTCTTTCTCTCTTTAATCCACTATCTTGCTTGATTTCATATTTTCACGTAAGTAAACATTCTTCCTTCCCTTTCTAGTTCACTTCAGTACTTCCTTGCTTGCTCTTCCATTCATTCCCACTTGTGTCCTACAGGTTCCCAAAACTTGGGTGATCATCCTCTGCCCTCTAGTCTTGTTTCCACTCCATTTGACCTCTTTCATCTCTGTCTTGACCCTATCGCTCTTAACTGTGGAGGACTGCCTGAGCAGCTCTCCTTGAAAGAAGAGCAACTGTCTCCATTTTGACTGAGCCTGACCCTATTCCCTCGTATTGAAATGTACAGAGCTGGCTAGGACTTCTCATTATCCTTTCAATTGGCCTTAAGCAGTGTGTAATTGTCTAGCCGAGGTGCTGGTGGTAATTTTTGAAGATGGCACGCGTGTTTCCCTGATAACAGGACGAAGAGCCAATGCTCCACGGTGTCAGCTGGGATCGAGCCTCGAGATAGAGGCTATGACTTCCTGGGACTTGAAAGATCACACATCAGAGCTGAAGCATCAGACCTCCAAAATATTAGATACTAGCTCAATAGCATAACGCAAATTACTTCCTTTGTATATCTCTGAATATGGCGGAGGTGAATGCCGGCCTCCTACCTAGCCCAGCTCACAGTGCTCATCTTCTTCCCACAATTCCCTTCACACCTTCCCAAAATTCCTTTCGCAAGCTACTCTCCCTTCTCCAATGAATAAAGCCCGAGTGCAACCCTGGGTCACTCTCTTGGTTCCAGAAAGCCATCTTCATGGCTGGACTTAGGGCCCCTTGGCTCCCCCATAATTATATATATATATATATATAGATATATATATATAGATATATATATAGATATATATATATATGTATGTATATGTTTTAGTGTCTTTGTTATTGCTGTGGGTTGTGCTGGGAGTGGTAGATTGGAATTAACTTGGTGGAATTCCAACAACAGGTTTTAAGATTGTAAGTTTAGACTTCTTGGGCTGAGACGAGAACCAGAAAGGGACTCCGACATTAACCACCACCATCCTTCACCCCCACAACAGGGTAAAATGACTCTATAAACGGAAAAATCATTGCATACTAGTGTGTGGTATATGTTAGGTTTTGTTACACAACTGCAGGATTTGTTCCTATGGGTAAGGCATCAGGCTAATAGTTGCCAGGCTAATAGTTTGTCAGCCAGGCTATGTGTAAGCCTATTGTTATTGCTAACTGTACTACTTCATGCAGGATGTCATACTTGTTGTGATCAGTTTTTCTATGACAACACTGTGATTGTGTGGATAACCCCACACAATAATCATCAATGTAGTCCAGTATCAAAGGATTGGACACTGAGCCAAATAGTGCGCAATTTCTCATCCTTAATGGGTTGGGAAGGTAGGTTCTTGGGATAGACATAAAGACCAAAAACCACCTCCATCTACTAGACATTCCTGAGGAACAGACACTTTCTAGGGAAGCCTTGATACTAGAGATAAAGCTACCTATCATAAGACATCTACAGTCATCACGGGGCATGGTGGTACATGCCCATAATACCAGCACTCAAGAGACCGAGGCAGGAGAATCATTGCAAGTTCAATATCAACCTAGGCTACAAATTGAGCTCAAGGCCAGCCTGAACTGCACAGCAAAAAGAAAAGGAAAGAAAAACTGAAAGAAAAGCAGGAAGAAAAAAAAAAATCTATAAGCATTAACGCAGAAAATAAAATAAAATAGAAAATAGAAAATGTCAAGGCACAGAAGTAAAATCCGACCCAGTCTATAACCCACCCAGATAAGTCAAGAGCACAATGACATAGAGGAAATCAGAAGCCAACCTAGCAACAGAAGGGAAAAAACAAATGGAAGAGGTTATACAAAATATAATCTTTAAGGTGCAAAAATAAATCACGATCAAAATGAAAGACATTAAAACAAACATAAAATAGAGAAACTTGGGAAAACAATGGAAACCATGAATGCTGGACATAGGAAAGAAATGGAGCCTATGCAACAGATCCAATCAGAAACCGAGATCAAAATCTCCACTGAAGGAAGGCACAACAGACTGAATGAAGGTCAGGCTGGAACATCAGATAAAGAAGATAGGGTTGTGGCTAGCATCCATGAAAAGAAAGATATCTTAAAAAATACCAAGACCATGAAAAATCAATCCAACAACTATAAGGAGAAACAAAGAAGAACAACATAAGATTGATTGGAGTCAAGCCAGGCATGGTGGCTTGGGAGGCTGAGGCAGGAGGATCGGTGCAAGTTCAAGACCAGCATGGGCTACAAAAAGTGAGCACAAAGCCAGACTGAATTGCATAGCGAGACCTGGTCTCAAAAAGACAAAAAAAAAAAAGATTGATTGGAGTCAGCAAGAGCACTAGAGACATTGCAAAGGACATTAAAGAAAAACTCTTCACAGCAATACAAGCCAGAAAACTTCCAAAACATGGATAAAGAATTTCACATACAAATAAATGAAGCATACAGAACTCCAACTATCCATGACCAAAATAAATTACACAAAGGCATATAATAATCAAGATTATTAACAATAATAATCAAGAGTCCAGAAATTGATTCAGCACAACAGAATATATATATATATATATATATATATATATATATATATATATATATATTTTTTTTTTTTTTTTTTTTTTTTTTTTTTTTTTTTTCGGGACCAGGGTTTGAACTCACAACCTTGCACTTGACAGGCAGGCACTTGTGCCATGGAGCTATCTCCTTGGCCCCTGCACAACAGAATATTAAAATTAGATAGAGAAAACAAACAAATCATCTAGAAAGGAAAGCCAATCAAAATCATAGCACGCTTCTCAAAACAAACCCTGAAATCAAGGAGATCTTGAAGTGAGATATTTGAGGCCCTAAAAGAAAACAATCTTCAACCCAAATTAATATATTCCACAAAGCTATCTTTCTAAATAGATGGAGAAATAAGATACTTCTAAGACAAAGAACAAAGGAAGAAATTTATGGCCCACAAAAGAATGCTCTGAAGGATATATTAAGATAATAAAATGCATAGCATAAGCACAAGAGTAACAATAGAAAGAAGCCATCAGGCAGGGTAGCTTAAGAAACTAAACAGAGGGGAACAATAGGAAAACAACAAGAGAAAAGATAAGCCAATATATATTGTTATAACCATCAGCCTTAATTCACCAGTCAAAAGAAACAGACTGGCAGGACGGATCAAGAAGCAAGATTCAAACAATACACTGAATTCAAGAAACACATTTAGGGCCAGGGAGATAGCTCAGTAGAATAATGACTTGCCTGGCAAGTGCAGGGTCCTGAGTTCAATCCCAGTACTGCAAAAAAATAAATAAATAAATAAATAAATAAATAGAATAAAATAAAAAAAGAAAAGAAAAGCAAAAAAAACACATTGTTATGGCTTGTATCTAGCTGTCCCCCCAAAGCCTCATGCAATCATGGAGCAGGGACTTCTAGAGTTTGAGAATTGACTTCATGATCCACCAAGATTATGTGTTTTAGTACTGATGGGATTATGGGTTTGAGTACTGCTGGGATTATGAGTGTGGTCTGAGGTAGATAGGCTGAGGCAGAGAGCCTGAATGTAACATAAAGAGAGACAGAGAAACAGAGTCCCTCTCTGTTGCTCTCTGTTGCCCTGGTTGGTCGGTCACCTCTGTCGCAATTGTTGTTGTTCTGTCACCATGAACTGAATGCTCTCTGCCCTATTCCACCCAGCCTTGGGTCAGCCAAATATGAACTGAAACCTCCAGTAACTGTGAGATAAATAAACCTTTCCTCCCTTCATTTTGGGTGTTGAGTATTTGTCCCAGCAACGAGAGAAGAGTAACTGAGACACACAATTGATGATGCCTGTAATCCCAGCACTTGGGAGGCTGAGGCAGGAGGATTGGTGTGAATTCAAGACCAGCCTGGGTTACAACAGTATGCTCAAGGCCAGCCTGTACTGCATAGTGAGACCTTGTCTCAAGAAAAAAAAAAAAAACAAAAAACAGAAGCAATCGGCTGGAAAATAAAATGAGTAAAATTCACAGGTATAGACAAGGACATGTTGGATAGAACCCAATTATGCAAAAAATAATATCAAGAATCAACAAATAAGATTATAATCAAGAAGGGCCGGCAAGATAGCTCAGCAGACTAAGCACCTGCTTTGGCAAGAGCAGAGACTAGGTTCAATCCCCGGTACCACATGTTGTGCCAGACCCAGAACTCGGGCACACCATGCCACCCCCCAAACTAGCTGTGATGGCAGTCTGGGAGACTGAGACAGGAGGATCACAATAAGTCTGAATGGCATAAGAGACCCTGTATCAAATGAATGAATGAATGAATAAAATTTTTAAATAACAAATTAAATTAAAATCTTGTATATAGCAAAGGACAGTCAACAGAATGAAGAAACCATATATAGAATGGGGAAAAATTGTCAACTATTCCTCAGACAGAGGACTAATATCTAAAATATCTAAAGAGCTCAAAAAAATTTACACTTCCAAAATAAAAGATCCAGTAGTCCTCAACACAGGCATAATGCTTCCATGCTCTGTCTGTCTGTTTGACTCTCTCTCTCTCTCTCTCTCTCTCTTTCACTCTCTCTCTCTCTCTCTCTCTCTCTCTCTCTCTCTCTTCTAATAGGGACAAATCAAGATTTAAAGATTTATTACTTTATACTTAAAGACTTATTGCAAACCAAGCATGATAGTCACCCTTGCACATAGGGAACCTGAGGCAAGAGGATCACAAGTTCCAGCTCAGTCTTGGTAATTCAGAGATTTAGCAGGACCCTGTCTCGAAAACACCTGAGGCTGTAGCTCAGTGTAAAGGCCCTGAGTTCAATACCCAGCACTGAAAAAACAGAAGTACTTATTGCTTCTTTTTTCAGGGGCTGAGGGATGTTATTTTTGAGACAAGGTCTTGCTATGTAGTCTACGCTGGCCTTAAAGTCGTGGCAATCCTGCTTCGCTCTCCCATAGCGCTGAGATCACAGGAATGTACACCAAACCTGGCAAAAGCACGTACTGCATCTAAGACCTTAAGTCAGTCCTACCTTGCCAAATTAACCTGTATCCCAAAAGAAGCAGACACCAACATAGAATTAAGCATGCAAGGATTTTGCTAGGGGAAATGCCTGGGTGAGAACAGAAGTAAAGCCAAGCGTGGTGGCGCGCACCTGCAATCCCAGCACTTGGGAGGCTGAGGCAGGAGGATCAGTGCGAGTTTGAGACCAGCCTGGGCTACAGAAGTGAGCTCAAGGCCATCCTGAACTGCATAGCGAGACCGGCTCAAAAAAAAAGTGAGAAGGGCACTTTCCAACACTGAGTGAAGGACTGTGGGTAAGCAGTTTCAGTGAAAGAGGCCTGGGCCCCAGTGCAAGGAAAATTTGGCAAAGCCAGTGAGTCTCTAGGCCGAAGTCAGCCTGTCCCCCAGGAATGTCGCACTGGCGTCTTGCCATATGCAGCCCCTGGCATGGAGGAGCCTGTGGAAGCGTAGTATAAGCATGGGGGTGAATTTCACAGCCAGCAGCTTTTTTTTGATCAATTATTTTCCAAGAAAGAGGTCTGTAAGGCACATTCTCAGGACCACACTGCCGCCCTGGGAGTAACAAGCAGACCTAAGCACTAGCCAAACGGCGAGCGAGAGGAAATAAGCAGAGGCGGCCAAGCTGTAGGCACAGAACCAGAAAGGAACACACAAAACTGAGCAGCACACAGAACTGCAAGTCCACCCTAATGCCTGCACCTATCCCATGCCACATCTCATCCTTTACAACTGAATTTTGGAGCCCCTGAGAAGATTCTGTTGGGAGCCACCGAACCCGGAAATTGGTCATATGTGTAAAAGCAGGACTAGGCCTCCCATGGTCAAGCTACCTCAATATTGAAAAAAAGTACCCTGCCTGGTCAACATCAGCTATCAGTTACTAGGCAACCTTGTGTCATGTGATACTAACTTTAGAGTATTAAATAAGTATCCCTAGTCTACTGGTGTTCTGGGGGTCATTTGCCCATCAGGACATGGGGGCCACCACCTGACCCAGCTCTTGTCTTCTTGTCTGTCTTTTCCTCATTCCTGCTTCTGTTTCTCCCCAGGGAATATGAGGAGACCAACAAGTCCCTACAGACTCTTCCCCTTTTCTAGATATGCAGCTGGTAGGCTTCTTTCTGCAGAATTTGATCATAATGGACAGAACCTTTAAAGAACTTTAAAATTGCTAAGTCACTGGGTGTGACAGTTCAACTGGATTATCGGCTCAGTTGGATTGAGACCTGCCCAGGTGATTAGGAAAGCATCCCCTGGGAGAGTCTGCATGAGTCATGGGGGTGGGGCTGTGGGCACCACCTCTGGCTGCTGGTCACATCCTCTGTCGGGCTGTCCCCTCTGCTTCCTTGCCATGGGCAGCTTCACACCTTAGCCGAAATGTATCTGCCTCGGAACTGCTGAAGGGAGACACATGAAGGGACTCCCCTGAAACCGTGAGCCACGTGAACCTCTCCACCGCCACGCTGTGGATGTCGGCTACTCAGCCCAGGAATGGTGGCATGGCCTACCACACCAGGTTTCCCAGCAGTGCTCCAGCCAGTTCACAGTGCAGTTCAGCCACAGGGGACCGATGCAACCCACTCATAGAGTTTTCCAAACAGCAGTTTAGGGCCCTATTGTGCAGCATGAGCCCAAGTTGGCTGATGGAAAAGCCCATAACACAGAATAATGGTGCCAAAGCCACGAAGCAGAAGAAAGCAAGTTAGGGCAAACAGGACCTTTTCTTAGAAAAGAAAAATGCCTTTAAAAAAAAAATACTATTGGCCAGGCGTGGTGGAACACACCTGTAATCCCAACACTTAGGAGGCTGAGGCAAGAGAATCAGTGTGAGTTCGAGACCAGCCTGGGCTACAAAAGTGAGCTCAAGGTCAGTCTGAACTGCATAGCAAGACCCTGTCTCAAAAAGACCAAAAAAAAAAAAAAAAAAAAAAAAAACTATCAATATCCTTGAAGACAGAAGTTATGGGCCCCCAAACTAGGGTGTGTTAGGAAAGGAGCACTTAGAAAATAAAAGATAGGTCTTAGAAAATAAAAGTATAAAAAAAAATGGAAAAAAAAAAACTTAATAGGAAAAGAAGAGAGCTCCTGAAAGTAGAAAATACAAAGCACTGTAATTCCAATGCCCGGAAGGCTGAGGTAGCAGGATCATAGCGAGTTCCAGCCAGCCTGGGCTCCATAGAGATGTCAAAGTCAGCCTGAGCTATAGATATAGCGAGACCCTGCCTGAAAACAAAACACAGAGCAGCCGCTCCTCTGACCATGTGGATGCGAAGCAGTGAGAACTGGCCTATGCTTAATGCTACCAGAAGCCCCCCAAATGAGCACCCCTCGAGCCTCAGGACTTCCTCACAGCCTTGCCCCTTGAGCCCCGGGAGCACCCTTATGAACTCTCAGGTGCGCTGAACCCAGATATGACCCAGGCCCTGCCTGTTGGTGTGTTCTGGTTGCCACACAAGGAAAACGCATACTGCATCAGTAAACAGCAATCATTTATTGCTCACCTTTACCACAGTTAGGAAATTCAAGATCAAGGTCCACACCGGTGCAGGTGGCCGAATCCCTGCTGGGCCCTCACCTGGCAGAGGACAGGCATGAGAGAGCAGGTTTGCTTTGCTCCTCCAAGCAGGGCACTAATCTCACACCTCATCACCTCCTAGGCCACATTTCCAAACATTGTCATTTTGGGGATTCAAATTACAGCGTAAGAGACTGGAGGAGACACAAACATTCAATGCAGCAACTGAGACCTTTTTAAAAAAAAAAAGAAAAAAGAATGGCACCTGCCTTCTTTCTTTACACAGCTAACTGAGCTTGTTATTTAGCTTTCTAAATCTAAGTAAGGCTGGGGAGATAGCTCAGTAGAATAAGCACTTGCCTGGCAAGCACAGGGTCCTGAGTTCGATCCCCAGTATCCTCCCCCGAAAAAAGAAAAGAAAATCCAAATCTAGGTAGCATATTCTTTAGAAATTCATACACTGTGGGTTTAAAAGAAAGGAAAGGGCTTTTTCACAATGGGTTTGCCACGAGAGCACAGGTATAGTGAAAAACACCACTAAATCAGCCAACATGGGAAAGGAAAGGATTCACATTAATATCGTTGTCGGGCCAGCGAGATAGCTCAGTGCTCTAAAGTGCCTGCTTAGGCAAGCTTAGGCAACCATTAAAAAATTTGAGAAGGAGGCTGCTGAGATGGGGAAGAGTTCCTTCAGGTATGCCTGGGTCTTGGACAAGCTGAAAGCTGAGTGTAAGCATGGCATCACCATTGACATCTCTCTGTGGAAATTTGAGACCAGCAAGTATTATGTGACCATCATTGATTCCCATGGACACAGAGACTTCATCAAAAACATGATTACAGGCACATTTCAGGCTGACTGTGCTGTCCTGATTGTTGTTGCTGGTGTTGGTGAATTCGAAGCTGGTATCTCCAAGAATGGACAGACCCATGAGCATGCCCTTCTGGCTTACACACTTGGTGTGAAACAACTAATTGTTGGTGTTAACAAAATGGATTCCACAGAGCCACCCTACAGCAGAAGAGACACGAGGAAATTGTTCAGGAAGCCAGCACCTACATTAAGAAAATCAGCTACAACCCTGACACTGTAGCTTTTGTGCCAATATCTGGTTGGAATGGTGACAACATGCTGGAGCCAAGTGCTAATATGCCTTGGTTCAAAGGATGGAAGGTCACCTGTGAAGATGGCAATGTCAGCGGAACCACACTGCTTAAAGCTTTGGATTGCATCCTTCTACCCACTCGCCCAACTGACAAGCCTCTGTGGCTGCCCTTTGAGAATGTCTACAAAAATTGGTCGTACTGGCACTGTCCCTGTGGGCCGAGTGGACACTGGTGTTCTCAAACCTGGCATGGTGGTCACCTTTGCCCCAGTCAACCTCACAACTGATTGAATGAAGCTTTGAGTGAAGCTCTTTGATGTCAAGAATGTGTCCAGCATGGCAATGTTGCCGGTGACAGCAAAAATGACCCACCAATGGAAGCAGCTGGTTTCACTGCTCAGGTGATTATCCTGAACCACCCTGACCAGATCAGTGCTGGTTATGCCTCTGTCCTGGATTGTCACACAGCTCGCGTTGCTTGCCAGTTTGCTGAGCTGAAAGAAAAAATTGATCACCGCAGGCTGGTGAGATGGTTCAGCGGTCTAAAGCGCTTGCTTAGGAAAGCTTAGGCAACCACAGGGAGTGCAGTTCGATCCCTAGCACCACATGCTGCGCCAGCCCCACCCCCAGGGCAGGCTGAGCCGGCCATAATATAAATAAAAGATAAAAAATTGATCACCAGTCTGGTAAAAAGCTGGAAGATGGGCCCAAGGTTTTGAAATCTGGTGATGCTGCCACTGTTGCCATGGTTCCAGGCAAGCCCATGTGTGTCGAGAGCTTCTCTGACTGCCCACCTCTGGGTTGGTTCGCTGTTTGTGATATGAGACAGACAGTTGCTGTGGGTGTCATCAAAGCCGTGGACAAGAAGGCTGCTGGAGCTGGCAAGGTCACCAAGTCTGCCCAGAAAGCTCAGAAGGCTAAATATTGCCCCTAACACCTGCCACCCCAGTCTTAATCAGTGGCAGAAGACTGGTCTCAGAACTGTTTCTCCCAACTGGCCATTTAAGCTTAAGAGTGAAAGCCTAGTTAAAGATAGCAATGCCTCGTAAAACCTTCAGAAGGAAAGGAGGATGTTTTGTGGACTATTGTGTGTGTGTGTGTGTGTGTGTGTGTGTGTGTGGCAGTTTTTAAGTTTTGTTTTATTTTTTGTTTTTTTTTAGTTTTTAAGTTATTAGTTTTTAAAATCACTACTTTTTATTTTTGTTTCTGTTTGTTATTTTTGTGGTACCAGGGATTGAACTCAGGACCTAGTGCTTGCCAGGCAAGAGCTTATTCTACTGAGCTATCTCCCTGGCCCTTAAAATCACTACTTTTTAATGGAAACAACTTGACCAAAAAAAAATCTGTTACAGAACTTTGAGACCAATTAAAACAAAATTTAATAAGAAAATAATAATAATAATAATAATAATAATAATAATAATAATAATAATTTCAAAATAAAAGAAAGGAAAGGAACAAATGCTTGTCCCAAGGGAAAATGAGAAAGAAGGTGACAGAGGCTCCTTCTAAGACACTGGTCAGGGCCTTGTTGGATGATAATTCTTAATTGTTCATTCCATTACTATTCAATAAACTGTGTAATATGTTTGTGTATTTCATGTATTGATACTACTCTTTCTAATTTAAGACAGAAAGACTTTAGACTCACCTAACAGGGGCTGGGGAGATAGCTCCATGGCACAAGTGCCTGCCTGACAAGTGCAAGGTCATGAGTTAGAATCCTGGTCCCAGAAAAAAAAAAAAAAAAAAAGACATCTAACAAACATACCTCTTGTCCACTGAATGTCAAGATATTTGGTAATAAAGAGGGCAGAGGGGCACAGACCTATAATTGCAGCACTCTGGGGACCTGAGGCAGAACGATTGCAATTTTGAGTCCAGTCTGAGCATTTAGTAAGAAACTGTCTGAGGAACTGGGAACACAGCTCAGTGGTCTCAGAGCCTGCCTGGAAAGCACAAGAACCCAGATTTGATCCCCTATACTGCATGCTGTGCCAGCCCCAGGATCCCAGGCACACCATGTGAGCCACCGAAAACAGGCATGGTGGTGCATGCCTGTAATCCCAGCACTGGGGAGTCTGACACAGGAGAATGACTGAACATCTGAGCTGTGTAGTGATACTGTGTGCCACATACAGATTTTAAAAACAAATTAAAAAAAAAAAAAGATTTCTAGGGCTGGCAAGATGGTTCAGCAGTCTAAAGTGCTTACTTAGGAAAGCTTAGGCAATTGCAGGGACCACGGTTCAATACCCAGCTCACACGCCGTGCCAGCCCCACCCCCAGGGCCAGCTTGCCATAAAAAAATTAAATAAAATAAAAGATTTCTACCTAAAAAAAAAAAAAAAAAAGATGGGCCAGCTAGATAGCTCAGCAGTCTGAAGCACCTGTTTAGGCAAGCTTAGGCAACCACAGGGACCATGGTTGGATCCCCGGCACCACATGCTGCGCCAGCCCCTGCCTCCAGGGCAGGCTAAGCTGGCCATAACATAACATAGCAAAGTTTAAAAAAAGAAACTGTCTCAAAGAAGGGTTGGACATAGTTCAGTGTGAAGGTCCTGAGTTTAATCCCCAATGCCATCAGAAAGAAGGAAGGAAGGGAGGAAGAGAAGGAAGAAGGGTGGGCAGAAAGAAAGGAGAGAGAGACAGAGAGAGCAGGCAGTAGGCTGAATGTGTATTGTGGTGCACACCTGTAATCCCAGCACATAGGAAGCTCAGCAGAAAGACTGCCATAAGTTCGTGGCCAACCTGGGTTACATAGTGAGTTCAAGGCCAGCCTGAACTACATAGCAAGACTTTCTCTCAAAAAATCAGAAAAAGGCCAGGCATGGTGACACACGCCTGTAATCCCAGCACTTGGGAGGCTGAGGCAGGAGAATCAGTATAAGTTCGAAATTAGCCTGGGCTACAAAAGTGAGCTCAAGGCCAGCCTGAACTGCATAGCGAGACCCTGTCTCAAAAAGACAAAAAAAAAAAAAAAAAAAAAACAGAACAAATAGGGCCAGCCAAATAGCTTAGTGGATTAAAGCACCTGCAAGCAGGCACAGGAGCTGGGGTT